>WMED01003781.1:398-21673 GCA_019650415.1 Pipa parva
ACTGTGTGCCACAGCTTGGTTTTTCTGTAATGGCCCAGACATTCCTGTGTCCCAAAGTCATTATGAGGTAAGTTTTGCCACTTTATCAACTCTGATCAGTGAAGTGTGAAGCAATTCGGTCAGCTGCAGCTGTCATCTGCCTGTCATTTTTTAACACAGCATTGTAGGAAGACCAAACCATGCTCCCTATGCCTATTTTAGCATGGCAAACTGTTCTGTGACACCCTAGATGCTCAGCCCGGAAATAGGTCATTTTGGACCCACTTCGGTTCGAATTTATTTGGACCGAATCGAAGTTTTCAAAAAAATTTGGCGAATTAGCCGAATCGAATTTTTGAGAAATTCGGCCAACTCTAATTAAGGTTTCTTTAGTCAGTCAGTTGTCAGGTTTCATTGTCTTTTTTGTATATTTTTTTTCCCTGTTGTAACTGATTCTATACATTTTCATTATTATACATTATATCATTCAAATTCATATATAATTATTTACAGTTTTATATCACCAGGAGAAGGGTCTTAAAGCAAGGGAAAGGGTGAGAAAAAGGATGGGGGGGAATAGTGGTAGAAATGGATGAGGGAGAACACAATACTTAAAGTATTTGTCCTTTTATTAATTTTCTGGGTGAGTTTAATCTTCGTTCCTATGATTGCCTTGTAGTTGAAGGTTGTTTGTACTTAAAAAATTTCTTTTGTTGCACAAGAGTTCATTCATTATTTGTCCTTTCTTACCTTTAGAGTTATTTTTCTGGGTCCTTTGTGGGGAGAAGATTCCATGCGGTCAGGAGTTTTGTTCTATCCTTTGTTGTAAGAGCAATGTTAGTGGTACCTGGTTCCTGGTGATGATAATTCTGGGATATCCCCATCTGTAATCGATGTTGTGGTAAAGGAGGCTGCTGGTGACAGGGGAGAATTGTTTCCTTTTGGTAATTGTTGCAGGTTATAAGTCTGTAAAAAGTATTAGATGCTGATATTTTTCCGGCAGGAATGTATTCTTGCTTGCTGCTTGCATTAGAGCCTTCTTTACATGAAAAAACTGTAACTGGACTATTTTGTCCCTGGGTACCTTGTGTGGTGCCACTTTTGCTTTGGGTACTCTGTGGATCCAGTCAATTAATAAGTGTTGTTGAGCCTGCTGTGGCAAGATAGCTGCTATGTATCCTTGTAATTAATCTCAGAGTTGGTCAGTGGTCACATCTTCTTCTATCCTTCTGATTCAGAAGTTTTTCCAACTGCTCCCATCTTCTAGGTAAGCTATTTTGTCCTTCGCTCATCTACATAAGTGTCGGTGTCATCTACTAGGGAGTTGTGTACTGCTACTAGTTCCTTCATCTTTGTCTCTAGGTGTAGAGTTCTGCTTGTGAACTCTGTCAGGTCTGTTCTGATATCTTTCAGTATAGTGTGAAGGTCAGATTTTTTTGTCTGTTCGCAGGTCAGTGAGTAGTTTTTTTAGTTTGTCTTTGTGCAGAGGTACCTGTGATTTTGTGGGATTTGGAATCTGTGTCTCTTCTGTACTGCTCCCTGGTGTGGATGTTTCCTCTGGCTCAGTTTGTTGAGTGGCATCATCTTGACTCTGGAATTCTCCATCTCTTTTATTATACAAAGACGTGAGTTTAAGTGGTAAGTTGTGCTTTCGGCTCTTACCCATCAGATCCATGTAGTGAGGCTCCTAGTACTGTTGTTTTGTTTTACTTTGTTCTCCAGAAAGTGCTCCAATTGCTTTTAATTGCAGGGCGTTGAGGAGCTGATCAATTATGAGCCCATCTACAACATGGGTAAAGCTCCACCCCGTTCCAGAAAATTTATATTGGAGAATAGATATATGGTGTAGTGGCTAAGATATTAAAAACTCTCATGGACATATTTATCACAGTGCAAATTCCAATGCCAAATTTAAAAAAACCACACTTCACAGTCATGTGTCTGTACTGTAGTAGAAGCTTATTCAGACAAACAGAACAGATGATGTATTGTAATGAACTCACTTAAATTGCCATACTGTCATGAAGTGATGTCATCTTTACATAAAATAAATAAAATCAGTATGCATTTCATACTGTTAACATTCATGGGAACATAGTAGAACAAGTGGACAGATTCAAGTTCCTCGGTGTACATCTATCAAATAACCTATCCTGGTCTTTCAACACTTCTAGGTCTATCCAGAAAGCCCAACAGCGACTTTATTTCCTCAGAACCCTCCGTAAAGCCCAAGTTAATACTAGGATCTTGACCAACTTCTATCGATGCACCATTGAGAGAGTCCTCACATATTGTCTAACATCATGGTATGGGAACTGCTGTGCCAAAGACCGCAATGCATTACAAAGGGTTGTAAAAACAGACCAATGGATCATTGGCACAGAATTGATCCCCATCGAGGACATGTTGTATATCCTTGTGCATCAGAAAGTCCCTGCAGCATTTGAGCCAGGAATGAGAGTCCGAGGAGAGGATCTACATACTCTGTGCTGCTCAAACAGGTGCTATGAGTTATAGTTCAGCATGTGCCCAGGAGTGGTGTAAGTGACTGTTCAACTATGCTGCTCCAAGTAAGATCTTGCTATGTTACAGTTCAGCTAATCCAGGCCACTCCCAGAGTTCCCACATGAGTATATCCAGCTGCCACCAATGGGGGTTTAACCTGAAGGCTATGACCTAGGATGTCCCCTGTCGCAAAGGCCATATCTCCTTGTGGGAGTTTCAGGATGAAGACCAGGGCCTCCTTATTCTTGTGTTTCACTGTACGCCTTCCAGAGGTGAACCACCTATGTTTGTGCATGCTTACCTACACTTCGTTACAGTGCACATTAGTGCTTCCAGAGGTACACCACCTTGTATCAATCTCTTGTTGTATCTCACATTTAATACGCTTTAGTATTTCTAAAGGCGTAATGGGCTCTGGGTACATTAGCACATCTAGTGGTGACCTAATCCCATGGTAACCCCTTTGTGATTTGTGAGATCCATGAAAGTATAACCAAGCCCTTTACAGAATATCAAGCCATGGATCCAGATCCTTGACAGTTTGCTGTAAATAAGCATGAAGATGTGAATAAATACCTAGCCAACATAAGATTTCAAACTGAGCGCAAATTTTCCACATCACAAAAAAAAATGGACAATACACATGGGTCATCTCTCATTTGTTGAAAATAAATGGGGGTAATATAGTAAAGTGCGAACCTTGCGATCCTTCAATTCACCTCACCAAGACTGTTATGCACTTACTTCTCTCCTACATGCAGACATCACTGAACGTTTTAAAGGTATTCCAGTCTCGATGAGGTGACTCGAGTGGTCGCGAGGTGAGGCGAAGTACCATTAAAGCGTTCAGTGTTGTCCGCGTGTAGGAGAGAAGCAAGAGCATAAGAGTCTCGGCAAGGTGAATCGAAGGATCCCAAGGTGAGTTTGCACATTGCTGAATTACCCCCGAGACTTCTGTTTCTAAAACTGTAAACTAATTTACTTATTTTCTCTTGCAGTTGTGCAACTGGAGCTTCTAATTCTTTTCCTTTCCTGGTTATATACTTGTTGCCCAATTCTCTGAAAATCAGTAATCAAGTTGACACATGAAATTGCCTTGATTTAGCAAAGTAACAATGTGTTTCTTGTCAGTGCTGTCCCATGCTTGGCATTCTTACCTAGAATTGAATTGTAGATATGCTGGTGCACAACATCTAACTTGCAACTCAAGGAAAGAAAAAGTAATTACTTTAGTGAATAAAATAATGTTTTTAGCTGTGCTAACATAATCACAAAGGATTTTTTAATAACCAATGAGTGTTTTATAATGATGGATTAATAAAAAAATATTTATTGCAAAATTTGCTTCTCTTTTGGAGACTGAAGTTAAGAATAGGGCTTCTGCAAATATATGTAAATTATACATTAGAAATCAGTCATGTAGTAATATTTATTTGCAAAATTGGCAATATCCTAACATGAAAGTTTAATAGTATTTAGAGTTAAATAACTTATCAGGTTTTTTTAAAAAAACATAAACATTCAAAAGACTGATGTAGTGTATGAATTATTTTTTTGCTATTATTATTGCTAAATAATTCTTTTCTGTCCTGCTGGTGTAGGACTGAGGCATTTCTGAGCCAAAAGACGAATTGATATCAAGGGCTCACAGACTACATGCAAGTTACAATATTTGTACACATACTATGCTATACAAGTGAATTCATCCTGTAGTCAAGCAGTCCCCAATGTTCTCCAAAATGTGACTGCAAATCTGGCTGTTAATTATGCAGTAGGAGTTTAGCCTATTCTCTTTTTAACCCATATGTGTTTCAGTGGGTGCAGGAAAGTAAGTAATAAAAATGTTTTGCTGAGCAATGATCATTTTGAAATAAAACTATATATATGGGCTGGGCTTACGAACACCATTTTTACAGCCCATTGGAGCATCCTCTTGGTGGGCTAGTCTGAGCCTGAGCACAGGGTAGAATATGCTGAATTCAGTATAAACGCACTGAATGGAGCTACAAAGGCATTTTCCTAATGTCAAGTAAAAAATTATAGTTATCTTGATACAGCCTCCTGGTCCTGAACTGTATACAACACAAAGTACAGTATTTTACATCACTACTTTGGCTACTTTTCAATCTAAAAAAAAATGATCAAAATGTTTCAATAAAAAAAAATATAAAGATCAAAACAAAAAAACTTAATTGAAAAATCGGCCATGTTTTCCAATAAATAAACTCGAAAAGATCGGAAATTACCTTTTTGAGTTTTGTAGATTTCGCCCTTAGAGTAAGCTGTAATGGCCACAGCAGCTTTTATTAAAACCAATCACAAGCAGATATAACCCATAACATATAGTAACCCAGTAACATATTCCATTATTCCAACCAATAACAAGCAACATGTTCTGAACACGATAAAATCATTAGCCGCAACTGCATCGATACTGTGAGTACTGATCCCCTATAAAATTATCCTCAAAGACACTCCCTTCTTTAGGGACGCTGCCAACCAGGACTTCTAAACCTCTCCACTGCCTGATCACTCCAGCTATACTATCACATCCTTCCCTTATATAGGGAGGGGCACATTGCTGCCACTGCACTGCTGGAGGAGGAAGACCACAAAGGTTATTGTCCCTTTGCTAATTAGATGCTACCCTTTCCATTGTCCCTACAATTCCCTGTCCCTATCCTTTGTCTCCCATGCATCCCTTCCCCCTCTAATTGGCTAAAGGATGTCTAGAGCCAGCTTGCTCTACATGCAAAGGAAGTGAATACCCACAAGATTGTGATAGATGTTGGAGATGCGGCACAGAAGCAGGAGACCTACTACACATATTCTGGTCATGTGAAAAAATTCAAATGTACTGGAAAGAAGTACTAGAGATCTGCAACGAGGTCTTAGGCGAGGAGATCCCAAATGAACCAGCCTACATACTAATATACAAACAAACACAAAACAGATACATTAGCCCTCTAGAAAAACAATTAATAAACACAGCAAAAATGATGATAGCAAGACATTGGAAATCCACAACAACACCGACTACGAAAGAATGGATAGAAAAACTTAAAGAAATAGAAAAATTTGAAAACCTCTCAGCGCAGGACCATAAGCAACAAATGAAACACAATATCACATGGCTGAGTTGGCATATGTTTACAGACACCGAAAAATACAAACACATAACAATGGAATAACTGACAAGCAAATAGCAACATACAGACCAACAGAACCGAAGAGAGACACCCCTTACCCCCCATACACAGCCATCACAACCCCACACCTTCCACCCAACGGACACCTAAGAATATACTCATAGGGAAAACGATTGCAAAGAAAACAAACAAAATTCAAGAAATAGACATGATTGTAGCAGAATATATCAAGTTTATTGGTAAAAAGAAAAAAAATCAGATAAACAGCACAAAACGAATATGACACATTTGACTTTGATGGGAGTTAGAGTTATCGAACAAGAACTGTTGTCAACAAAGATGTACATGAACAAAATCTGATGTTATGTTAAAAAATCTTTCTTCAGTATGTTCCATTTTCAATGTTTACCAATATCCATGTTTGTTACTACTATTCATTGTATGTTTTTCAGTTCCAAAACTCAATAAAGAAAAATTGGAAAAAAAAAGAAAAGGAATTGAGTGGGATTTGCTCAGGGCAGGTGAGAGCAGGATGAGCATTTCCATGCTGATTATGTGCAGATGAATAGTAGCCAGTTTCTCACTATCCCAGTGGAAAGCAAGCATTACTCAAAGCTTTACCCAGACAACTGCTGCCCTCATTATTCATATGTACAAACGTAGAAAACAGCATTTAAAGCAAGTGGATCCAGGTTCAAACCTAACCTATTCTGATAATTAGTTGACTTTACTACTTTGCACAACTTATTTCGTCCTAAATATGTCTTCTGTTGTTGCTGCTTTATACATAACAAATTGGCTTCTTATGTAAAATCTCCTTGTTTCAAAGATTGAATAAGTACTATACTTGTAGGTTGTCTTTGTTTTTTGGCTGTGTTTTCCATTTAGCAGTGCCAGATTTATGTCTCCTAAGCTTATATGCACAGATTGCCTGACACACTAATCCACACACATCAACTCTCCACTCTCCATTATGCTAATAATTATCAACAAAATAAACATGAAAGATGGATTTTTCTAATACACCCATAAATTGACACTGTATTGCAAAAGCTAGAGCCCTACTATGTGGTTTGCTGCATGTCTCTAAACTGTCTGTTCTGGAGCCCCAATAACTTACCCACACTACCATTTACAACCACTTGCAGTATTGTCTGCAGGCAATTTACAGTGGGAAACACCTATGGGCCTGTTTTCCCACAGTACAGTGTCTATTGACAAGTGGTTGTGACTGTTTCCCAGTTTGTAACTTTGAAGTTGGATTTCTGATTGATTTTAATTTGACTTTGTTTTTCTTATTTGTGGTTGCAGCCATCTTTTATCTGTTAAGTAATCAAACCCCAGCCTAGTCATAGAATTTCCTGAGGAACTGTAAGTAATACATATCCATAAAGTGCCCCAGAAAGCCCAGTTTGGCTGCAACCTGAGAGAGATGATATTTTTACAGTTACTGCATATACTGTAAATTGCTGCCATGCCAAATCAAAAAAGAAAATTTATTTTACTGGTGTTACTTGTCCTTTAAAATAACTTGTTAATGTAAAGAAAACAGTGGTAAACTCTGGTACTGTTTCAATATGATTGATATCCTTGCACTAATGATATTTATAAAAGTCAAATAATAATTTGACTATTTTATTGCTAGTGAATTTGCACTAAATAGGGCTAATATCATCACAATTAATATAAATGGAAATTGGTACAGGACCCTCATTAAAAAAACACTGCAATTTTAAAGGGTCAATATTTATCACTATCAATCTTTTTCGGTACCAGTACATTTTATTCGCCCCTTTATAAATCTGTCTAATGGAAACATGTAGAAAATAAAAAATAATAGCATCAATGCAGCAAAACACAGTGAAACAAATTGAACCATGTCAAACAGATCACAAATGACCTTTCTAAGTTTCCCTCAGCGTATCATAGGAGGAGTAGGGTCACTCTGCTGTCAGTAGCACTTTAACACGTGCGATAGATTTAGAAGGTTACACAAATATTTGCCAAATGATAAGCACCGTATCTAGACATTCAAGCAATTTAAATGGTCTTGTATTTGTCACTATAATAAACTCCAAACTTGTTTTAATCAATGGATTAATGCTAATTCAGTTTCCAACAGTGTTTCTGAAATGCATATGAACTAGTAAATAGAATATGATATCAGTTCCTCTCTATACTCAGATTATTCATGTGGAATTCACTTGCACAGTCACGAATGGTGGTGAAAAAGAAAAAAAAAGCACAATTGCTATCAAAATCCAAATGTCTATTCAGTAGCTTCTCCTTTTATTCCAATGTCATGTATAAAAAGTCATTATGTAGTTTAGAAAACAGGAGATAAAGTGAAAAGGAAGACTTGTGGCACAGAGAGGCATTAATATTCCAACAGCTTCAAAGCTATTTCCCTTGAGGGGCTACCGCAGGCCACACTGTTATTACAGTGCCTATCCATTATCTTGTGCTGTACTTGATATTAAGAAAATAATGTAGAGAATAGGATTATGTAGCAATGATAGGGAATGCTAAGGTAATTCTACGAGATAGGAAATGAATGGAGAAATGATTCTTTCATCCAAGCTGGTGATAGTTTAGCATAGGTTTTGAAATAGATAAACAAAAGGAAAATGAAATCTTTGCAGGGTAGCAGGGGTCAGAATGAATGTTTTCATGTAATCCTATGTATTTAACCTTTTTTTCCCTTCCGACCATCATAGTGTTTCTTCATATTACCCCAGCGAATGTGCCTGGGGAGTGGACCTATTATTAATCTTTTTTATTCTGCTCAGAGGAAGAAACAGAAATAAGTCCTCGTTTATTGTGCACAATTTGAAATTTCCACAAAATCAAATCTACGGCCTGAAATTGCGCTCAGACTGTCCAAATTAAATTAAGCTCTGGATGACACTTATGTACACAAATATGTGGTATATATAGCTTAAATAACTGAAAGAAGAAACATAGATTTAGCTCTGATTTTAATTTAAAATCTATTGAGTCATAACTATACCAGCATAAATCATAATATTCATACCTCTTACATTTTAGCAGGAAAATTTGAAATACATTTTAAAGAGTATATTTTATTAAATAAAATGTACGAATTCCATAAAATATTGTTTAGATCTTTTTTGTATGTATTTAGCTAAAATTAGATGAAAATAGTTACATTGTGATGTGACTGGAGTTGATGGAATGTAGGTCCCATACAGTATGATGTGTATACTAGTCCATTTCATATGCCTCTAGTCTCAAGTTGTTATTAGCATGCTGCAGTATATGAGACAACCTTCTGCCATCCAACAGGTCATGACTTTAAAGCAGGACATTTCTGGAGTTATGCACAGAGTTGTACTGTGCTTGTATTTACATACTGTACATACTGGTGCTGCCTGCCTCTGTGAGGCTACACTATGCATCCACAGCATTTTTTGCATTTGCATTTTTCAACAGAACCAGCACATCAATTAACTGTTTTTCCAGTAAGTGCAGGCCTGCATTCCCTTCCAAGTGTCCCGGATTCTATAATACAGTCCTGTTTTTTGAGAAAGACAATCAGGGAGATGGAGGAAGTGCTCCGGTGATATTATTACTGATGTCACTAGCACACAACCAATCAAAAACAGTAGATGGTGCACTGGTAACATCACATTCTATGTTGTCTATATTTGGTTTATATTAGTTTAGATTTATTCTTGCCTAATACAATGTAAAATGAACTCTCCTTAATTCGCTACTACTTATTCACTTAGAGATAAATTCCATTCCATTGAAGAACTGAGATTCAAGTCAGGTATGGGGGAGAAAAGAAGCAGAGAGTTTGCTTGTATTACTGCACTCTTAACCAAATGCCTTTAGCATTTGACTAAAACAACCCCTTGCTTCTTAAAACAGGCTTTTAAGTGACAGGTCCACTTTAAGTGATGCCATCTTTACAATGATACTCTAACCCAGGGGTCGGCAAAGTTGTTTGGGGAGGGAGCCATTTAACTCCCTCCTCCAACAGCGACAATTATCTTGTGAGCCGCTGGAGGAGGGAGGCGTGCCCTCCCTGACCACATGACCACCGACGGCCAATCAGAAGAGCCATTGGCAGTCATGGGTGGGGCTTGGGCGGGGCTTGGGCAGTGTTCTCTGAGCCACAACAAGGTGGCTAAAGAGCTGCACTTTGCCGACCACTGCTCTAACTGTATCAAGTGAATCTTACATCCCTTTCTATGTTTTTTCACGAATATGTCTCCAAGTCTATAGCCATAGAACACAGATCAAGGTATGGTCAGATCTATAGTTGAAAGGCTTCGATAGAATCATAGCTCATGTACTGGTACACCTATAACACATATGAGAAATGTTATTCTAAGTAGTTTCTTTAAGGCAACTAATGTATGTTCATACAATTAAATACTCCTATGACAGCATTGCATTTTGGCACTAGCACCCAGAAGACATACATGCATACATGTGAATCAGCACATTTCATTCAATATTTACAAAACAGTGAATTACTTCTGCTTTAGAAACTGTCAGCAGTTAAACTTCTGCACAGGCTTAACAGCAAGGGGTACTGCTGTAGGGGGTCCAAGCAGTCAGTGATCTGACAAATGCAGGTGTAATTCAAAGCAGAACTGTCAATTCTACATTTTCTAGCATATATCATGTGTCTTAAAGTCCCAGGGGACATGATCTGATTTAAACAGCTACTGAGAAAGGCGGAGGCATTTGTTAGATGAGGGGCAATAAAAAAGGCAGTTACTAGATTCTAATGCTTTTATGTAACCCTAAAACTGTCCAAATGTCACATAAGTAAATCATTATATTTGTTTGTTTAGATATATAATCATATATCATAAGATCTTTGCTTTTATTAAGGTATACCATAGCATGACACAGGCCAGAGGAAAAATAGTAAGCTGTGTAGGAAGAAATATGTCTTGCTCCTTTCCTTCAGAGAAAACCTATTGGACAGATCAGCTCATGGAACTCCAGCCTTGCTGTTTAAATCAAAGCACAGATATAAAATCACATGCTGTTGGTTTGATTGCTAATCAGTCTAGATAGCATGGAAGCACAACAGAGAGACTGAAACATTTTGTAGTACGTGTATGAGAAATGTGAATCGGACAAAATATAGGAAAAGAAGTAAGCAAAGAAAACAGTTAAAGTATACAAAGAAAAATATGAAATGGGAGAGAGTCAACATGATGAAAACTAGAAATGATAAAAATAGCAAAAAACAGGCTATAAGCAGTAGAAAGGAAATGAAGTTATGGACCTTCTGTTATGGTGTACTAGAAATATCAAATAAATCTTATCGGACTGTACAAATGATTAATCAGCAATAGGCATGATGTGCATAAGAACATCAAGACTTTTGGAAACATTGCAGAAAGAAAATCTCAGTTTGACCCTTAAAAGTCACTGGATCCAGTTTTTGAAATATTTATCATTAGAACATGAATTTGACCTTCTAAGTGAATTCACGTCACTTCGGGTTGCTACACCCCAGCAGTTACAAATTCAGTACTTCTTATTCGCTATGTGGTGGAATTTTATGTAGCATGGCATAATCAGGAAAACAGTAGTATGTTTTGGAGTGATGCATAATGATGACAATTCTACCAGTGAATTGCAGTGATGTCATCCTCACAATGTCCCACTATCTGTATTAAGTGAATAATACATCCATTTCTATTTCATGATATTCCTTGTTCATATTGTCACTTGGTCGCAGTTTTTATTTTCACTTTTGAATGAACAGTTGCATTATGCCACTTCAGCGCTCCCTACTTTGCCACTTTGATCTGGCAAAGTCAAACTGGCAAAGTCAACACAGTACAACATGCTGAATTGGTAGAAACTAAACACAGAGAAAACACCTTTCACTCTATTTCCCATGTATATTTTATAACTGTTTTACAAAAGAAAGAGCAATATCAATATAGATATGTAAGAGGCTAAACACACATCTTTTATACATCCATGTAATAAAATTTATAATCAAACTAAACAAGAATTCAATTTTGTATTACACTTGCATCTACTGCAGTATAAATTAGAATAGCTTTATTGGTTAGGAAGGTGGATATATTTGCAAGTTTTCAAGACAACTACTATAGGTCTCCTCCTCAGGTAACCATAGCCTGTAAAGTTGTATGACAATGAAAAGCTGATTAAAGCTGATTAGTGCAAGAAAGCAATTTTTGCTTCTTCCCTTTGCATAGAAATCTGTTTGCTAAATGTGTTGTTGTCTGGCAATACAATCGGAACAATTGAGGATATTTGGATTATGAGTGAGATTAAATTTTCATAATCACACTTGCCTTATTCCTGTACTCACTGAAGGTCAACAATATGCCATGTACATATTTCCACAATATTTCAGTAAATACCTGGAGTACTTTCCTACAATAATTATGTTGTTCATGAAATCTGCACATTATCATTTATAGGGTTGATATTTACTTCCTTAATCACTTTCCTTTTGAACATAAAAAATATTTGAATACAAAAATTGTACTCTTGAAAGATATAGTATAGGTATATATATATATATATATATATATATATATATATATATATATATATATATATATATATAAAATATGAAATATATATAAAGTTCCTAAAGTTTGTGCATAATTACTACTAAACATCTGTAAATTATTGCCCCATTGATGAATTCCCGATTCTCGTGACTTCCTGGAAGGCCTCACTATATTCATAAGTGGGAACCTTTGGGGTAATCATGCTGAAAAGTTCCTCTTCTTACTAGGTATGGGTGGCCAGAGCTTAATGACACTAATTGTGATGGGGCTAAGGGATTACAAACCAATCTGATGGGTTTGGAGCTATTAGGAGGAAGGTTTTTAATGAGATGGGATGGAGTTTGGGGAAAATGAAGCAGGGAGGGATAGACCTATGCACTTTTAGACCTGGAAAACTTGAGGGTTTCCCCAGAGATCCGGAATTTGCTTTGCAAACACGGAGTCTTTGGGTGAATCCCAACCAGATTCCAAGTCTGAAAACATTGCTGGTGAAAATCTTTTATTACTCCCTTTTTGCCAGTGAAAATATCTCTCACATTTCACCTTGATACAGTATATACTCCTCCAAATGGCAGCTATGGAAAACACACTCTCAAAGTCTTCCCTATTTACCTATCTCTAGGGAACATGAGATATAACAATAGTGATTTCCAGGGGTAAAATATCCACAATTTGCACCGGGACTCCTCCCCTGACCAGTGCATAATCATCTCCGGGGCCCCACCTCTTCACAGGACATCAAAGGGGTCGCATTGGTGGCAGCCAGACCCTGTGGAGTGACTGCTACAGCCCCTGTTGGTACACCAGTAGTGCTTTCTTCTTTACCAACTTGAGGTAAGAAATCTGTGCAAGGGCACAAAATAGTACTTTAAAACAGTAATATTATAAAACTCTTTAATCAGCCTTTTCAACAGAATGTCACAAAAACTTTGTAGGAACACTGCAAAAAGCCCCCTAATTTGCTACTTTCATCTGGCAAAATCAAATTCAAAAATTCACTTCCATACACATTGGGCAAGCTTTTATTGCCAAATGAAGAATGGCCAAAATGATGTTCCATTTGCATTGAAAAGACACGAATAGGTGATTTGATACTTAGTCTTTGTAATGACACAAATTGCATATGAAATGTTGTTTTTTTCAGGAAACAATCTAACATTATTTTATATTCTGATTTTGCAATAACCAATAAAATACAGTATATTGTCTGAAAGCAAAATGTTGTGCCATTTTCTAAGTGTTATCACTTAGCAGATCCAAGGAGATGACAAACATCCCAATTTAAGTGGATGATGAAGAGTTTTTAGGAGCCTCAAAAGCTTGCATTTACCATCTATTTTGTTAGCCAATAAAAGGTATCACATGTACTCTCTTCTATTTGCTTATATCCCACCAAGGAATGATATAAAGATGCATGCCTAGCTATATCTTTGTCTTGCAGTTTACCCTATGCAGAAATTAAGTGATAAATCAGGATGAGGCCCCCTTACGGGCAGCTGAGGTCCCTATAGATGGATTCCATACCTGAAATATATTGCTGCTGTATGAATTATATCCAAATTAGGAATTTAATGTACAATTCTCCAGTTGTAAGTGGAAGACTCCATCTGTAGGTCTGAGCAAGTTTTGGAGCCTGGTTATAAAGTATATATTGGATATCGGGGCTACATGGCACAGGTGTAATGGAAATTGTAGGCCACCAAATGGGTGGGTATCTAAATAGCATTACACTAGCTTATGACTTCTTTTACACTTTTTATTTGATATATTATTAGTGACTTGCATGCGTGTCAGTTACAGAAAACATCTCCTTCTTGGTATTTTTCAGCCACCGATTTGCACATAGATTTTCAGTAGAAAACCTTTCATTACAATCCCAGTCATTTCCAGGTTTTCTTGCATTTTTATGATGATTGTAAGGATGCTAAGTTAGTAAAGATGGTGGGAATATTATAAGGAATGGCTTATGCATGAATTGTAAAGCCATTGCCTCTAGAAACCAGTGGCTAACAGCAGATATACATAATAAAAATCACAAACCAAACATGAACAACAAAAACATTAGAAGAATTCTACAGAAATTCTGTATAGTTCTTGCTTTGGTTATCAGTCATAATATATATATAGGATTGGATTTCAATGCTCGCCAAAAAAATTCAGCCATTCATAGTTTCATATTTTAAAATGTTTGGGCCTCATGTGTGCAAAGCATTTATAATATTAATTACCTCTCCTTATCAAGGCAACCCATCGATTTTAACAATTAATGAGATCTTTATTTCAGTTTTAGAAACAGATTCACTATCAGTATATTATGTAAATCATTAAGTTAGATGAAAGCCATAAATATTAGTTTAATTAAGAGTCACCTTCTTGAGCCTTTATAAGGGTTATAAATTCTTTGTTATACGTTAGAAATTGTGAAATTATTAAAGGTCATTTGTGACCCACACACATGTTCTTTATTTGATTAAATCCTGCATCACAGGATTGTTCAATCAACATTTCTTTTACTATTGCAATTGTTTCTTTTCTTGTACTTGTAACACATAACGTTAAATACTTGAGACCAAAGCAAAATATTATTTATATTTAATGTAATCAATTTTATTTGGAAATCGTCACATACACAACTAGCCGGTATCTGCCTGGGATTGAACCCAATGTCCACTGTCTTTAATATTACAACTACAAACGTACAAGAGATTTATTAATTCTTCCTTAGACATAAGCCTCCTTCCCTTCTGTCAAAATACATTATCTGTCAGTCACTGGTACAGTCTGTTTACTGGCCAACATCTATTAGCTTTGTCCGAGAGGGATGTCTGTGCCTGGCCCTCCCATGAGACCATGGGGCATACTTATCAAAATGCAAATTGCCCCATAGATGCGTACATTTATGACAATTTACCACTTTACTAATTCACATATTCAGTAAAGATTGCTGTTTTCTTCAATGTGGCAAATTGTCAAACAGTTCTCAACCTTATATGAACATCTTAAAGTGGTGAATTGAGGTGCTTTGGTGAGAGTTCACTACATTGCAGCAACAGACTAAACAGTGAATAAACCCAACTATCCTTGCAACACTAAAGAAAAATATGTGCAAATGTTAAGCTATGTTATTCTAGGGGAATTCCCCAGTGATGCCACCTTGGCCCCAACTTCTGATGTTTTATAAGGCAGAGTTAGGCAGGCAGAGAACAGAGAAAGATCATGTGGCATATGGACCTGCTGCTGACCCCAGGTGAGAATCAATTCTTAACACCCAGGAAAATGAAACCAGAGTGGTAAAGCCCCCACATGGAAGCTGATTAAGTGATGTAAACAGATGTAGTAGATGTAAGCTATTGCAGTCAGGATAGCAGCAGCTTTTCCATCAGAGGCCTTAAGCATTGGCATAAGGTGTATATGTTAACATTCCTCAGCCAGGGATCCTGGCAGTCAGTGCAGGGTTCCTCAACTGAAGTGGGCAAGAAGTAGGGTAATACTTTTAACACAATGCTTGCAACTACATATATGTTTATAATTCTAATAAATTGTTATTTTAATACTATTGTTATAACAATTGTTTACTGTTATTTTAGAAATAATTCCTGATTATTTATTTCAAAAACTCGCTGATTTGCCATTTGTAATTTTTTTTTCTGATTTTTGACTCTTTTGACCTTGCTTCTGATTTACCTTATGGCTTGACATTATGGGGAGACTTCACGATAGTGCGAAGTGAGGTGCGGAGTCTTCACCTCACTTCACACTGACTGATATGTGCTGTCTGATGTCCTGCACGGGGACATCAGTGAGTGCTTTAAAGGGATTCCAGTCTCAGCGAGACCAAAAGAGTGCACGCTGCCGGCAGTGTTTAAAGACCTGGCAGGCATGGCTCGTGCGCCTAAGGACAGAGCACCCAAGACCCCCTGCCAGATAGGAGACTGTGGCAACACCGACCGTCACAGCACCATCACAGTTAACTAGATTTTTGAGTTGCTAAGTCTTTAAGGGCGAAATTTATTAAAAGTGATAGCATTGATATCGTGATATCGAATGGGTTTTTACCGATATCACGATATCAATACCATCGGTATCATGATATCGGTAAAATTCCAATACTCCCCATATTGTGAAATTGAATTTCGGCGAACCATTGATTTCAATGGCAGAACGGCTGAAATATCGCTATTGCGATATCGATATTGGTAAAATTCCAGTATCAATGGTATCAATATCGTGATATCGGTAATTTACCGATTTTAATACATTTCGGCCTTTGAATCTTTTAATGCTTGACTGTCTTTTTAATATAGATTAATGTGCCCAAGAACAAATTGAGTGAATTTATCTTCAGGTCAAACTTTAGATACAATCAAATGGAATGATGCAACGTGAGTAAAAAAAAATGTAGGAATAGGTGCAATAATCCACTTAATAAAGATAAGAGGAGTTATTTCACATGACCAAGGCACATACTGAAATTGCTGGAAATTATATGCTGATGCCTGCCAGTGTAGAGAAGTCAGGGATAGAGATCAGGGAATAGTAAATCCTGTAACAAGACACTAATACATGTGCAAGAGCAGACAAGCAGAAGAAAACTGTTCAGTCACCAATAAATGGTAAAAAGAGGTAAATGATGTGTGTCCTATTTACTAAGCATAAGGACAAAGGTAGTGAAAACAGCATTATCAATTTAAGTGTACAGATGAAGCAAGCCACTCTAGAGCTGCAAGTCAATGTAATTAGAAATGTAATCTGATCCCACTATAGTAATCTATATGTTATACACTACTGTTCTGCTACGATATATAGATTTTGGCAAGAATGTGTTGGGCTGCCAATAACAATTTAATCATGCCTTAAACAGCTCACCATTATCACTACACAGAGCAGCCAACAAAAGAATTATCATCAATGCACACTACCTATCAGTAATAAAATGCAATCTAAGCACATCTGGACCAACCAGTGGCAAACAATTGCACGGCTATCTTCCAGTTTTTCAAATAAATCTCCTCATATGTCTATTTGTAGGTATTTGAATTAAAAAATTTTTTTTACATAATTAAGAAATACAATAGATGAATATTTTATGTACCGCTTTGTCGTAAAGGTGTATAGAAGGAAACTACTATGTAGAACTGCCTCACGAAAGACTTTTATTCAGAAATGCAAGGAATCCTATTGAATTCACTTTTTGTTTGCCTTCTGGTAAAATATGGAAGAGATAAATATGGAAAAATACTTTATATATTTACAACTACAATATCCTGATTATTTGTTGAGACATCTGGAAGGAACTAGATGAGTCGGTGTGGATTAACAAAGAAGCCATCACTGAACATTGTGTCCAAATGTTAGTCTTAGGCAAGCATATGCATTATTATAAAATAACACGTATCAAAACAGCTGCAGAATTATTTTTTCCATTATTAAAGGAAAATCTTCACTTGTGGACTGCTTTTTGGCATCCTGAATCTTCATATTATCTTTTGAGCTCAGCAGTTTTTCCAGACTCAGTTTAAGCACACGCACTATCATTTTACTCTCTGAAGCAGCAAAGTAAATCATTTTTATGTTAACTTAAGGTCAACATTTTTTTTTTTACTGTAGGAAAAACAAAAAACATTCATCTTGAAACTTGAGAGAATACTATCTAATTAAAAAAAATTCAGTACTTTTTGTCACTGTATATAAGAAATTCATTAAAATAGTTTAAAAGCAGTGTAAGTTCCATGAAGCTGAAGTGAAATTAAAGACTTTGGTATAGTTAAGATACTTTTGAAAATGTAGGGACATGTTTTACATTTTCTAAGAGAAGAGTTGCAGTGACCACAAACGCATTTAAATGAACTGAAAACAATAAAGCCCTAGTAATTATATTTTTTTAACAGTACCAGATTTTTCACCTGACCTGATAACATAAGACTCTTTTCACAATTCCCATAATCCCACTTGCTTTATATAATGATATCTTTAGTCCTTTCTTGTGGAATTATTTGCTTCCTATGTAATTATGCAATTTTTGTTTGTTCTTTTATGTAAAATTCAAGTAGTTGTGACCAATGCCCCCCCCCCCCCTTTTAGTTCTCTGGTACAACTGCAAGCATTCAACCTCTGTAGGTTCACCTCTGTTAACTGTTATAAACTTAGAGTGCTACTTTTTGTCAAAGTCAACATGAACAGCAAATTGTCCACCCTTGCTTTATTTATTCTGGATGGGAGGGCTGAGGATCTGCTTCTGGTGTGTAGTACCAGTGGGTTAATATTTTTTAATTTATTTCTTTTATTCTGGTACATCTTGATGAATGTGTTATATTGCATAGGATATTATTTGCTTATTCTTTCGTAAAGTTTTTCTTTAGTGTTTTGGACTATTTCTGTATATAAGGGAGTTTTGTCGTATCCATTGTTGGTTGTAATATTTTATATAGCTGTGTTAGGGTGTGGGTTGGGGGACTATCTTCCGTGCATAGCTTTTCAAATGTGGTGTATGGTTTGTTGAATGCTTAGGTACCTCCTAGTTTTGCATGAAAGTTGTTCATTTGTAAGTATTTTAGGTGATCTTGTGGTTTGTAGGGTCTGATCCTTTCTAATTTTTCCTTTTTTATTAGGGTTCCTTTTTCTGTTAGGTGGTGAATTCTTAAGTCTCCTTCTATTAGCCAATCTTTGAAGTATTGTTGATTGAGTCCTGGTGGGAATTCTGGGTTATTGTGTAATAGTGTCAGAGCTGACGGGCTGTTTGCTAGATTGTATTTTCTCTATTTTTGTTTTATATTTTTAGTGTATTAGGGAGTAGGGGATGGTCAATATTTAGTATTCTTCGGTTGGTTTTCTTTAGCCATGGTAGGTGGGCCAATTTTGTGTTTGTAGCCTGTTGTTCTATCTCTATCCATTTTTTGGTGTTTGTATGGAAAGTCCAGTCTGTTATTCTGTTTAGTAATGTGGCTTCATAGTATTTCTCTATGTCTGGCAATCCCAGTCCTCTTGATTTTATTGTGTTTGTCATTAAGGGAAGTTTTAATCTTGGTTGTTTTTGGTTCCATATGAATGTTCTTATTTCTTTTTGTATTTTTATATGGTATTTTTTTTGGTATTTCATTGGGAGCATTTGGAAGATGTATAGTATTCTTGGTAGTACATTTATTTTGATGGCGTTTATTCTTCCTATCCATGAGATAGGTTTGGTGGTCCATTTGTTCAGGTCTGCTTGTAGATGCATGCTTATAGAATCTAGGTTAATGTTCAGCCAGCCATTCTCTGTAATCTTTAGTTATTTTTAGTCCTTGGTATGTCAACTGCTGGTTTGACCATTTGTAGGGGAAGTTTTGAGAGAGTGCTTGTATTTGGTTTGCGTTTAGTGATATATTTAATGCAATGGATTTTTTGTAGTTGATTTTGAAGTTGCTTAAGTTTCCATATTATTTTATCTTGAGAGTTAGGTTTGGTACTGTTATTATTGGGTTGGAAATTAAGAACAACAGGTCATCTGTGTATGCTGTTATTTTGTGCTCTGTTTGGCCCACTTTGATTCCTAAGATATCTTTTGATTCTCTGATGGTTTGTAGCAGCGGTTCTAACGCAAGGATGAAAAGTGAGGGGGATAAGGGGCATCCCTGTCTTGTTCCATTTCTTATGGGTATGCTGTTTGAAAGTTGTCCATTTACTTTGACTTTTCCGCATGCAGGACATCAGCGAGCGCATAACACCATGTGTGAAGTGAGGCGAAGGATCCGGACCTCACTTCGCACAATGGTGAATTCCCCCCATAATCGTCTGTGCGTATATATTTGTGCATTTATTCATTTATAGGCATTTGTGCATGTTTAGGCATTTGTGCGAGTGTAGTCCATTGTGCACATGTGAGCCTCTAAGTATATTTGAATATTTGTGCACGTATAATCAGATGTGTTTTAACTTTTTTGTGTTTGTAGTCCTTTGTGCACTTGTAATCATCTTTGTGTAAATAACCATTTGTGCATGTTTAAACATCTATGCCAGTGATTTTCAACCAGGGTTCCGCGGAACCAAAGGGTTCCATGAGGACAACCCAGGGGTTCCCTAACACTCTGCATGCAGATAGGCAGGTTAGCTGGCATACGTTCCCGATCACTGTCAGACAATACCGACGTCAGCGATCGGGACTGTATCCTGGCTAACAGTGATCTGACAGTGATCAGAGAAGGGGTTCTGCCAGTAGAGTAGGGATCAGAGTAGGGGTTCTGCTTCAGCCAGTAGAGTAGTGATCAGAGTAGGGGTTTCGCCAGTAGAGTAGTGATCAGAGTAGGGGTTCCTCCAGAAATCTGATGACACCAAAGGGTTCCCCTGGAGAGAAAAGGTTGAAAAACACTGATCTATGCATATATATGCCTCTGTGTACGTGTAGGCATCTGTGCATATATAAACTGTGTAGTACCTTTTATTTTGGTCAGCAGGTGATGTTTTCTTTTTAGTTGTGAATAAAGTTCAGGTTTTAGTCTTTTTCCTTTTCTTCTCCTTTAATCTTTTGAATTTGGATCTTCTGTGATTTCTGCTTTGTTGTTGCGTTTTTTGGGGTTGTCCTTTTGGTAGTAGTAGTTTGTCCATTCTTGTACGTCTATTTTTGGAATGTGGAGTATTTGGAAAAATCTTTCCGCATCCTCTGGTTCTCTTAAGATAGCGACTTTTCCTTGATGTCTTGCAATGAGAGCGAAGGGGAATCCCCACTTGTAGCTGATGTTATGAGCTATTATCTATCTATCTATCTATCTATCTATCTATCTATCTATGTCCCAGTGACCTCTTTTAGCAATCTCCTCTGGTATATTGTGGTGGGTGCTAAGTCTTTGGAATAATTATATGGCTGTATCTTCTATTTTGACTTTTTTGATTTGTCTGGCTTTATATAAGACTTCTTCCTTGATTGCGTAGTTATGGAAGCAGCATAGAATGTCTCTGGGTCTGTTGCCTTTAGGGACTGCCACTCTGTGTAGTCTATCTATTTCTATTGGGAATTCTGTGTCTTTGCTCAGTAATTGGTGAAATAGATCTAGTAGTATTTGTTTTTAGTGATGAGCGATGATGGCAATAATCGGCATCGGATAAATTAACGATTTTTGAAATC
>WMED01003782.1:0-21671 GCA_019650415.1 Pipa parva
AATGAACGTATTAGCACTGCTCTTTGCAGCCGTGTAGAAGTGATGCATGGGAATGAGCGTGTTAGCACTGCTCTTTGCAGCCGTGTAGAAGGGATGCATGGGAATGAGCGTGTTAGCACTGCTCTTTGCAGCCGTGTAGAAGTGATGCATGGGAATGTAAATATTTTAGCAATTCTGTTGCAGCTTCTTTTTGCCTTATATGGTAAAAGTAGCTTTGAATAGTCACTCAAAAAGGTGAATGTATATAAATATACACTAAAAAGGCAAAGATATTAAAGGAAAAATTCCACTTGTGCCTAGCAACAGTGTATATATAAAGTATTCTTGCTATAATAAAGTGATACTTTTTGTGCTTTGGAAAAGGTGTGATTTCATAAGGGGTGATTTTCCTGCTTCAGTCTCACTGCATGGCTGTGCTACAAGCTGTCTTTTTAACAGATATATATAGTCCCTGCCTATCTTTAGTGGTATACAGAAGCCGTAGAGAGGCAGAAAATATTACATTAAATGAGAATTTTCTGAAAACATGCATGTGTTGATCGCAAAATGATAATTTACTGATATTTATAGATGTGCTCAAAATAAAATAGTATTTATTTGTTTTAAATATGAAAATTTTGGGCATAATGATATTCCTTTTATGAAAATTGCACAATATCAGAAACTAGAGAATTAGGAGCATTAAAAAGAAAGAAAATTGTACCGGTGATGTTTATCAAACTGAGAAGATATCAGACTGTTTGCTGCATTTTTATTTTCTTTTTTTTTATAGACCTCTCCTTTTGATATCAGAGAATGGGAGCAATGGCAGATTCAATTTTGCAGACCATTTAAATTAAACAGGTTGTGGAAACAGGAAGTAAAGGGTTGCAAAAATGTTTGGGATTTAAACAGTAAAGCCACCTAATAACTTTATTTTTATGAATGCAGAACAACCACATTTAGTGGGAAATGGATCAATTTCCCCCCCAAGATAGTATACAGCTTTTTGCTGGTGGTTTTCTGCATTTTTCCACATGTAGAATCTTGCATTTACTCTAGGTAAGAAGCACTTAAACCTCCTAAGACCATTTTTAAATAGTCTTTATTTTTTTTTTTTTATTAAATAATTTACTCTTCTGCTTTTATATTCTTTTACAACAAACAGAAAATTGGTTTGGTTATGTGGGTTAATGTTTAATTTGTAATTGACTTTCTGTTTACAACCTGTCCTGTCGAAACGGCATTGCCTGGATGCTATTTTAACAAGACATAAGAAACCAGGGATGGTTAAGGCTGTTCATAGAAGTATGTTTTTGCCCATATATATATACAGTATATATCAATGATGGCAAACCCATGGCATGCGCGCAGTCACCACCGCTGCTCTAACCACCATCCTAGATCCCGCTCCTCCCCAGCCAGCGGGTGCTGACAGTATAGGCCTGACAGTTTTCAGGTGTGACCCACAGCCTACACTGAAGGAGCACTCTCTCGCCGGGAGGATCTAGGTAGGAATGCCACAGCCATATAGCTCTGCTATTACGCAGGTGCTATGACATCACCCATCTGCACCTGCACTTCGAGGGCAGGCTCTGATGAGTGACATCATCCACACTTGGTGCTGAAAAGGTTCGCCACCACTGATGTATATTGTATCAAGCTTTACTTCCAGTGGTACAACAGTTACAAATCTACTTTACCAGGCCATATCAAGATCAGATATCACAGTAAAATCGTATGGCTCTTAAAATCTTAATCCTCTCAATGTGTTTTCTCTGGCTTTCCTGGCTCTACTTTATCAGGAGTGCATGAATTGAGCTTCTAAACTAGTTCACGTTAGTCCTTGTCCGTTTCTGTGCACGCAGATTATTTCTGTGTGGGACTGTGCTATGTAGTGTACTTTTTTCCCCTCCCCCTAGGCTAGGGTTTGTCATTTTTTTAAAAATACACAGCAATGTAGTGCATCTATTTTAAATGCAAGTAAAATCTAAACTCCAATTATGATCAAGGTTCATATGTGTTATGAATGGTGAAAATAACACTGACGGTTGTAAGTATTTAGGGGGTAATTCAGCATAGTGCGAAGTTACCTCCAGATCCTTCGCATCACTTCGGAGAGGCTGTTATGCGCTCGCTGATGTCCTGCGCGCGCACATCAGCGAGTGCGTAACAGCCTCTCCGAAGTGATGCGAAGGATCTGGAGGTAACTTCGCACTATGCTGAATTACCCCCTTAGTTACAATGCAAAATCATTCCTAGTGGTGAAACAGTTGTACATTCCTATTGGGATCTGACTTATAACAGATAGTTTAGAATGTTTTTATTTCGCATTGCTTTGGATCATTCTTGCTGTTAAGTGTGGATATCTGAGAAGACTTTGCTTGGTGAACATGCCTTTTGTTAATCACATTACTATGAAAGATGTCTGTAAATATTACAAATGTGTAATAGTTCTGTTTCTGGTGAGCGCTATTGGTTCTGTTTAAATAGGCATGCAGAGCGCTTTCAGCACTGATATTCTCGCCACTATCCGAGAAGGGTTTTCTGATCTCACGAAGCAGGAAAAGGATTTATGCTGGTGTCATGTATTTCTGTGTATCAGAAGAGGAAGTGTTTGAGGACAACCCCCCCTCCCCTTTTCACTTGCATGAACTGATGATACAGGAAGTTCCTATTAAATTGAGTTAACCTTTTCACTGACAAAGGCAGAATAGATAATAGTCATTCCATTAAAGCAGAAGCCCTTAAAATCATTGGCCTTTGTGTTATGGTAACGGTGCAGATCACCCCAGATAAGAATTAACTCATGGAACAAAATCAATAGCTTGTTAGGCTATTTTATTTTTTAATAAAATCTAACTTTGCAATCTATTCGACTAAATCGGCTGCTGTGGATTACATTTTTACATTTCAGTCACACAGATGACTAACCTTCACACAGTATTAGGGCAGGACAGTTTTGATGTAGGTACTAAAGGAGCTGCTATTGCTGGCATAATTAGCTAACACCCTACTCACATGCAAATTAGCTACATTTATTTTCTGTTCCAAGGAATCTATTTCAGTCCAATCTACCTGGACTTTATCCGCCACACCCATGTACAGCACTACTGTCAATCAGCGCACTTAAAACTGGCAACTGGATTGGACAGCTAAGAAGCTGCTGCATATATTCACTTAGGCTAGGTTCGCATGAGCGTATTATGCTCAGCGCATAGATAAGAGAGTATAGGTTATTGGCTAAAGGTATCATCTATACTCTCTTATCTTTGCTTAAATCTATGGCTAACACAGTGCATAACTCTACATCAGGGGTCGGCAACATATGGCTCTTGAGCCAGATATGGCTCTTTTGATGTCCATATCTGGCTTTTTCACTGTAACGACAAGCGCTGTAGAGAGAGAGAGCTCTCTCAGTGCTTCTGGATTGCTAGCCAATCCGGAGCCGCTGATGTCACCGGCTTCCGGGTTGCTAGCCAATCATGAGCCGCTGACATCACTGCGAATCCAGATTGCTAGCCAGTCTGGAGCCGCATGTGACGTCAGTCAGAGGCTCCGGATTCAAAAGGACTGAGGGAGACGCACGTATGTTGCTCCCTCAGCCCAAAAGGTTGCCGACTCCTGCTCTACGTGTTCAGTGCATAGTACGCTAGTGGGAAAAAAAAAAACAGCTCAATGTGAGCCAATGGTACTTGCCTAGTTCCGGACACACTAGCATATGATGCGCATACGCTGGGTCCGGAACGCTGAGTGTCACATTTTGGCTTATTATCTGGTGTATTATACACTGCGTCCAAAATGCAATCACACAGGAAGTGATGTGAATGCCAAGGTAGCATTCACACTGTTGCTGGTAAGTTCAAAAGAAAAATACTCAGCATTTTTTTTTTTCACACTAGTGTAATATACGCTGAGCATAATACACTCGTGTGAACCTAGCCTAATGATAGTTTATAGCTGCAGCACTTGCTGGTAATAGAAAGTCTCTGCAAACTTCCTGCTGTCAATTGTTTAATACACAGATGAACCTAATGAAGTTGCATTTAAATTGCTTTCTTCTGTTTCCACTTGCTGATGCTTTTCTTTACTTTGCATATTTCACTCAATCCGCTGTTGTGCATAAAATTCTGTATCATGTTTTAAAGTAAAGCAAGGTTAGTATTGGAACCGGTCTGAAGTGCTAGTATGGTGCGTGCCACGGTTGGGCGCATACAAAATACTAAAGCAGAAGCCTAAAATCATTATCTGAGCTTAGGAATGCTTATGTCTCCTTTCATTTTCAGGTGTGAACAATGTCTGTTTAGTCTAGGTCTTTTATAGCCTCTTATAACCTAATCTAAGTGCTTAAAGTATTAGTAACACCAGACCAAAAAACTTGTGATTTGAGTTAGCATGGCGGTTATTCCTATGCTGTGCCAATGTCATCTCGGACGTTGAATTCATGACTTGATTTTACCGGTTTGCGTCGTCTCTCTCCCCCCACTGGTTGTAGTCAAAGTGAACTTTCTATGGCACTTCACCAATATGTATTGTCTAAAGTTCTATAGGACTGAGCAGAGGTGTGTTTCTTTAATAGATAAAAGATGACTGCAAAAAAAACAAAACAAAAAAACCCAGACTCAAAATAAAACGATGTAGAAATTACACTTTAAAGATGACATTTTTAAAGAAAAATTGCTATGTGATTTTTTTTTATATGTTACTGGTTCTTTAAGAAGCTGAATAGGAAGTAAGTTTTAGAGCTTATAGGGAGTCTGTAATCAGAGACAGACCATAGGGTGGGGTGCAGGCAAAGGTATATAAAACTGCTAAACTTCCACTGTTTTTGTTTGTTCCACATCCGTTCATGCCTCTATTTTTTTTTTACTTGCCATTGGGTCATGTATATTCCCACTGTGAATGTTGGACTCTCCTTTTACTCCCATTTAATCTGCCTTTACAAAATGCCTGATGAATGTATCATTCGCTTACCATTACTTTTGCTATGAAAAGTGTAGTGGCAGTTAAACATCCTTGACACTATTTAAACCCATTTGATTGTGGCTGTGACCAATATATTACTGTAACTCCATTTCATTGTTTTAGGATTTCAGCTGTTTGGAGACCTTGTTTGCCTTTCATTTACAAGGAAATCCTACAGATCACAAAGTATAGGAAGAAACCTGTATAATTTTCAGTCCAATTTAGGGGGTAATTCACTAATGTCTGATTTGTTGCGTATAGGTGCGAATTCGCCAGATAAGGACAGTCGCAATAGGCTGCTACTGTCGCAGTCTCCACTTTATTATGGGAAAATTGTCGCCATCTTAACTTTTAAAAAATTGTTGCGACTTTACAATGGGGAAATTATTGCAGATTTACTATGGGAATCCACTGTTTGCGAATTCGACAGTCGAATTCGCACCTTAGTGAATAACCCCCTTAATTTTTGTTCACTTTTATATGTGGCAAAAAGAACAGGTATATACTTCAATCAAAAATAAAGTTGGCAATACTAGATATTTTTAGCCCAAACTTTTTCTGTGTCATGCCTACATTTAGGGGTGTGCGAGATATATCGTCTAAGATAATATCGTAATTGGCGCGTTATCGATATGCAAGCTGTCATTATCGAATGGCTCCACGCCTTTAGAATAGGCTGCTGCAGAGACTTCCAGGAGCCGGACTATCAGAGTGGCCTCACTTTTAACGAGCTCTGTAACAAAGCTGAGACCCAACTATACACATACATAAGTAGAGGCCGTGTCAGGCCTAACAGCCACCGACACACACAGAGCACCAAGCAAAAACGCCAGAACCAGACAAACCAAGGATTAACCCAAACACAGCTAATCCAATTTTTTCACTAAATTGAAATATAAGACTTAACACATTTTTAAATAATGCAAAATATCGTTTATTATCGTTATCCTCGAAATTACAGAAAATATTGAGATATCATTTTTCAGTAATATCGCACACCCCTACCTACATTGCAGTATTCCGTATTCCAACCAGATTTGGTGGGAAAATGAAGCAAAAAAAGGAGAAGCGGAAATATGTTGCAAAGTCACTACATGTTTCGGGCTCCACAAGCCCTTTCTCAAGTGTACAAGTGTAATACAGGGTACGGCAATTTAAAGAAAGGACCCCACCCAACAATTATTGTGTTTCAAATGGGGCAGCTGTTAAAGCAATACATAATTAGTAAAACAGAGAATCTAATACAAGTGTAGTACATATAAATGAAACCAAAAGGTTTGTTAGTGTGTTAGGCAGAAGTGCACATATCATAGATAACTATAACATTATATGTAGAGTATATTGGCAAAGGTTATATAATGCCTGCAAATAAAAGTGTGGGAAAGTAATGAAATGATATGGTTGAAAAAAAGTGCCAGTTGTGGCAAACTACAAAATTGTGTGTCCATGCCTCCAGATAGTCCATAGTTGGAAATGAGAAATTCATGGTACTGCCATATGGTCTACCATCCTGGTAGTCACAGAACATGAGCACATTATAAAGCACAAAAGTATTGCATTGTATTATCCAAAGGATGAAGGAGATTGCATGGTACAATGATGTTTTTTTTAATAAAGTGAATAAATAAAAACCTTACCTTTATACAAAGTCGGTTGATTACAGTCACAGTTTGTATATTCACATTACACACTGTACTACTTATGAGTCCAATAATGTGATATATCTTTTGAAATGCCCCTATGGAAAAATCTATATTGGCCAAACCACAGGAATAATCAAGGAAAAATTTAGAGAGCATGAAAGCGATACCAGGAATTTTAAACCAGATTAAATGGATAACCATATCCATAGTGAGACACTTTAACAACGGTAAACATAACACTGTACAGAGATGTAAATCTGACACTGCTCTTTTATAAATATCCTCCAGAATAGTCATCTTTTCCATGTGAATAAAATGGTGAGGGATTCTCTCCAGAGCATTATCCACCAATTACGTTTACCCATTTGATTAACCAAAATATACATTATGGAAAAAAAAAAAATTGCAAAACTGTACACAAAATATGTGATTCTGGTAATCTAGTTCACCATCGATGGTAATTATTTCATATGATTTCATGTTTTTCTACTCTTTTCAACAGTTGCCATATTTTGCGGACCATGAGACACACTCTTTTGATCTTAATTACACTGTAAGCAAACGCTTGTGAGTAGAAGACATCCACAGTAGCAAGTCCTAGTGGCTTGGCTATGCATGGTTGGACTGGCCCGCCAGTATATAAATAAAATGAGCCCTTGCATCCCACAAGCCTTTGCAACAGTGTGCCACATCTTTCATCTGTTATTCTTCCATTGTGCATACTAAGAGTGTGCTTCACTATGACTTAACTGAGTGGTTTAACATTGACCTACTCTGTACCTACACAAGAGCTGATTGCTATCTGTGAGTTTAGTATATAAGATTATAATAAGCAAATTATTTAATTTAGTAATACCTATAGTCTAAAGTAGACCTGGGCAAACTATGGCCCGTGGTCCTTATCCGGCCCTCCAGACTCCTAAGTCCGGCCCACGTGAAGATGTAAAAATGGGGGCGTGGCTAACCTCTGTAGGCATCAACATGCTAGACACACACTCCGGCCCTCTGAAGCAGTCCGGGCCATTCACGAGGCCGGTGGCAAAAATAATTGCCTGCCTCTGGTCTAAGGTAAACTTAATGGTGGGGGTGGGCATTATTCATATATTCCACAAACTTAGGCTGTCCATAGTGTTTCATTCCATAGTAGGAACAGATTGTCCAAATATCTCCAATATAGATCGCAACTGCCTGTACTCGATTTATTATTAAAAATTATTCTTTTCAAAATTGTTCATAAAGATTTTAACAAATGATGGATGATGGACTAATTTCTAACACTACTTGTCATGTTTTTCCTTTCTTTGCTCCCTACAGACGGAACCTGACCAAACTATCCCTCATCTTTAGTCATATGCTTGCAGAACTGAAAGGAATCTTTCCCAGTGGTCTGTTTCAAGGGGACACATTTCGGATAACCAAGGCGGATGCTGCAGAGTTCTGGCGGAAGGCCTTTGGGGAAAAGTATGAGATTTTTTTGATTTAATTAAAAAGATTTGGTGGTGTTGCGATACTGTCCAGCTTTTTAAAATACTTCTTTCCATTTCTGATTTAGAACTATAGTTCCTTGGAAGATTTTTCGTCATGCTCTCCATGATGTTCATCCTATCTCCTCTGGACTGGAAGCAATGGCCCTCAAATCCACTATTGACCTCACCTGCAACGATTACATCTCTGTTTTTGAGTTTGATATCTTCACCCGGCTTTTTCAGGTGAGATGATAGTACTGCTAACTTGGGGAAAAATTATCTAGAAATGCACAGGTTGGTGATAAACAAGTAGCATGTAGTAGAAAGGTTTGAAAGTAAAAAGAATAAATTAAAACGATTTTCCTAGGAATGATGTGGGAAGCAGACTGTGGAAAAATCTTTTGTGATTGGGGTTTTTTTTTTTCTTGGAAAAATAACAAGTGTGAGTCCTGCAACTGATCTTATAATCAAATATGAACATATTTGGATGGACCACAGCAAATATATAAATAGTGCAATATATTCCTGCTGTATTTGTGTATGAAGCACACTTGAATGCTGGGGATCATAACGCCAATGTGTACAAAGTCAGAGGGTAGTCTTCTGATTTATTTAACTTGTGTGGATGAATGGGTAGACTTATAAAATGTTAAGAGCTGTTCTGTGTTAGATGCAAACCTTGTGCTTTTATGACCAAATAATAAAGAAAAATGTTTGTTGCAAAGAGCTGGGATTTATTGACCATGATTACCTGTTTTTTTAAATGTGTCCAGTAGTGTTCTAAAAAGATGTTTTTTCATTTTACCAGCCATGGTCTTCACTTCTCAGGAACTGGAATAGTTTGGCAGTAACACATCCTGGTTACATGGCCTTTCTGACTTATGATGAGGTCAAAGCTAGGCTTCAGAAATTCATCCATAAACCTGGAAGGTGAGTTTGTGCATTGCTTATTCTGATATATTGGTAGAAAAGATGGATTTTTTTTTTGTATGTTAGTGACAAGGACAAGTCTTTATTTGTAATACGAGTACTTGAGAAATAAGGCCAAGGCTGGTACTTGCCCAGAACAGTATTTTAACATGTAGCCCTCTGGTATATAATTCTATATCCAATCTTTTTGAAATTTTTTTTTTGTTAGAATTTGGGATGGTCTAGATACATTATTAAGGATCAGCATGGCTGATGTGATGATATGTAGAATGGAAATCTATTGTGCATAAAAAAAGATGAATATTTTTTAATTTGTTCAGTTATATATTTCGTCTGAGCTGCACACGACTCGGCCAGTGGGCCATTGGATATGTCACAGGGGACGGAAATATTTTACAGACCATACCACATAACAAACCACTCTTCCAAGCTTTGATTGATGGATTCCGGGAAGGATTGTAAGTCCATGGTTGTTCTCTTCTCATTATTTGATGAATCTGGATGTGTTTGAGCAAGGCTGAAAAAGCTGTGATAGAAATATGGAGATTTTCCTGGTTCTTTATAATAAAAGAGAAACTCGTATCCACCTTATATATTTTTGTTGCCGTGCTTGTCTGCTGTATTTTTATGTTATGTATTCCTTTATTGTGTGTCAATTTGTGTTCGAACCAGGGGAATGATTGGTCAGTTTGGGTGGGTTTTATTTATGCAAGGAAGGTGAAATGAACTCTATATGTGGCTGGTTGCATCACGGCTATTGGACTTTTCCTGTATTCATTACATAACTGTAGCTGTGGACCTGACTTTTGGTATTCTAGCAACACCACAGCTAGTGTTTTTCATATTAAGATTCTCTCTGCTAATTTTTCAGCTATCTCTACCCTGATGGGCGCAACCAGAATCCAGACCTGACGGGCCTTTGTGAGCCCACTCCTCAGGACCACATCAAAGTCACTCAGGTAATAACAGTACAATATTAAAAAAACAAACAAAAAGAAAATAGACTAATTAAATGAATCTTCTTGAAGAAGTATATATGTGTGTGTGTGCAAATATAGATAATAAAGTTGTTGCACTCAAGGGACGTAAAGGGCCAATAACACCAAAAAAATAAGTTAACATTTTGATTAGCATGGCAGTTGTCATGGAAAAAATGTAAATGTAACATTTTTACTAATGGATAATGCAAAGTTAAGTGACTGTATGAGGACGATCTATGAAGCATTTCATACCATTTAAAGATGGTCCTAATTCATACATTTTTTTAATGCATACCTACCCTTCATTTTATGATTTTCTTGCTGTTCAGCACTTTGTCTAGGTAGCGATGGCAGTGCCCTTTGTAAACTGTGGGAGCTACTATTCCCCAAAGGAAAAGAACTATTAAAACCCCGATATGGATTGTACCAATGCAGCTACTTTGCAAGCTTTCATATTTGGTTTATGGGCCCCTTTAAAAAAAAAAAAAAAAAAAAGGAAAATGATATGTAGATAGTTGTCTGGTCACGCAGCTTGGTGTGTGAGAATAGTGTTTTCTCCTTATTGATTTACTGATGAGTGCTTTAGTGCTGAATTTAAAGGAAGTAGGGGATAACCCCTGGGAAGGATTAAACAAGAGCTATTGGGATTTGTAACTGTAGAAACCAATTGTGTTGATGAGTGGAAGTTGCACAAGACAGATTTTTTTGCTTAATGACTTTGTTGTGTTCTTTTTAACCAGAGAGCAAGTGATGCATTGACATTGGCAGTTAAGAATCCACTAAGGTGGATTTATTTTGCTTTTAATGGGAGTATGCCACCAACAAATTAGATATCTAAAGGATAATTTGGATGTAATTTGTGTCTTGTCTTCTGAAGACTTAGCAGTATTCTGCAATCTATTGGTTATGTAGGCCAGCACTCACACTTCTAAATCATCTTTGTGACCATTCCTGCAAGGGTGGTGAGCTTTCAAAGGTGTAAACCAGATGGTATGTTATTCTGCACTCATGATTTCCATTGCATGTTATCATTTTTGTATTGTCCTGCTCCAAAGAAATGCTTCTCCCCTGTAGATAGCACATTTTTATTCTGTTCATCATTTTCAGCATTTGCCAAGTGTTTTGAAGTCATACCCATGAAGGAATCAAGATGCAGAAAAATGTGTTTATAAGCAACATAGCAGCTGTATTACTTTTTTTTTTCAATTGAAAAACCTGTAAAATCTACCAGTATTAAGCAATACCATCATGCGCTGTGGTCACACACTGATGACCATCTTGCATTCCTTTATGCATTTTAGCTTTCTCTCATCAGTGATGAGCATTCTACCAGCTCCCACTCATGTATCGATTAATGATGAGCCAGATCCACCTTCACAAAGTTATTTCATAATGTCCCAAAAAGAATGCAATAACTCTATTTAGGTTGTACACATCTTTGAATCAGTACTGTGTTCCTTTGTTCTAGCTAATAGGGATACGGTTAGCACATTCTTGTATCCATGTTTTATAGTTTACCCAAGCAGAACTAGTACTGTTAATTTTGTTCACATAATATCTTTTTTTCACCCATGTAGTCGTTTCATTGCATCTGCTTTAGCCTGATTTTTGTCTCTCCATTTGTCCTGCTGGAATCTTTTGAGGTCTTTTACCAGCTGTCAGTGCCGTAAATGTAACCGGAAGATATCGATTTATAGGTCCGATAATACCAGGAAAAGAAAAAAATCCATTTGGATTGACCAGGCAGTTAGTTACCCCTACATAGTACTTGTCAAAATTAATTTAAATTTCTGATTCAAATTGTTTTGTGTTTTTTCTCTTCTTTCATGTTTGCTGTCATAGTTTTATCTGTTGTGTAAACAAAGTCCTACTCTGTGCATTGTTTTCTGTAGGACAGTAATACATGTTCGTAAAGTACCCCCGAATGCGTAAAAGATAAAATATGACTGCAACCAGTAAAGTAAAAAACACAAAGTAATAGATATCATCATTACAGGTACTTTAAGGGAATAACTGCCATGCAAATCCAAATGATGACTTTTTTTTCTTTTTCTGGTGTTAAAGGGTATGAAAAGTGTGGATAAAGCATTATTTCTGTTTGACATGTATACATATAAAAAGTCAACTTTAAATGTTAAAATGTAAAAATGATTTTGGATCAGTAGTACTTGCCTCTTGTTTAAACAGCCCTCCTCCTCTGTCCCTTCTGTGGACAGGCTCTTCCTGAATAGTGCTAATAAGCCCCACCCCTGAGTGACATCACTCACTATACAGAGAGCCAGAATCCCTCCTCCCCCTCTACTTATCTGAAAAGCCTGTTTATAATCCTGAGCATGCACAGAGAAGACCTGTCCCACCGCCTGTGCGGTCAGCTGTGTAGAGAGAAGCCAGGGCGAGGAAGGGCGTGGCTACATGCATACACTTCCAATACAGGGAAGTTGTTCACATTGACAAAGTAGTTACAGGGGAATATTGAGTTCTGAATTAAGAGGTGAGTCAGGAGTTTCTTAGTTTCTATATTGCTTGACAATAGGTAAATGGGGCTTTCTTTATAGACAGGGTTTACATATCCTTTAGTGTACTCCTAATGCTTGAGTCTTGTGCTTCAGTTCTGAATTTGCGAACATCAATCATAAGGTTGGGTAACATGTAACAAAAAAAAAATAATAATAATCCCACACAATTTACAAAAAGTTAGTAACGTTTCTACCAAATCGAATTGGTTTTACACAGTATTTCATATGGGTTTTATGTGCAAAGGAAAGCTTGTTTTCTGATGACAGCATCCCTTTAAGATGTGCAGTTTTTGTAAAATTAATGCCAGGGCCACACTGATTTTTTTTGTAGCTGAACCAGCTGTGATTAGGCTCATTATAATCTCTAAACAAAGTGGCCTGTGTGATTTATCCCATAGAAAGCAGTGGATACTGTTCTTTCAGTGCAGCCAGTGTGACCTTTTATAGATCTAGTGTCCGACATGAGTCTCTTATTTTAAGCATTGTGCTGATGAATTATTCATTCACCAGTGTTTATAGCCCCACTATACTGCTTAGTAAAGATCAGGGAGTTGCGACCGTAATAAATTTAAAAGTTACAACTGTGACAATTTTCCATAGTAAAGTGGCAACTGTGACAATATTTTCATTATAAAAACGCGACTGCAACAGTAGCAGTCTATTGTGACTGTCTTTAGCTGGCGAATCCACACTTATACGCAGCAATTCGTACTTCGGAACTCGGACCGTGGGCCGTATGTTGGGCATCAGTGGTAAAGATTATCATTTAACACTGATTTTAATTATTTTAATTATTTTCTGAAAAATGCATAAAACTTTCGATGCTTGCATTTGCTTACTACTATAGGATTTGTTTATACTGGCAGCTCTGTAGCTGCAACTCAAAGTAGTAAAATCAGTGCTAGAATTTGTTGAGAATGCTAGTTTTAGACTTGCTGCAATTTTATTGCGGTTGTAGTACTTCTCAGCAGCTGCAGTTATGAAACTCACCACATGTGGAGTTAACAGATTTGGAGATAAGCTACGAATCAATAGAATTCGATAAAATGTTTTACATGACTTTGTAGTTTCAGTACAACTCCCAATAGCTTCGGTGGTAGTTTAGAAGTTGCGACTAGTTGATGTTTTAAATCAGCAACTGTAATAGTCTCTGTTTCCTGTGTAATCTATAATGATAGATAAGTTTTCAGCAGCTCCTAAATTGCGCAAACATAGCAATCATAAATCATACGTTTACATTTTTCAGAAAAACTGCAAATCTTTGATGACAAAAAAAAAAAAAAATAGTATAGTGCTTTTCATGTATTTGTTAGAGATGAGAAGGGAAATTTGTTGGTGGGCTGTCTTAAGGATGCAATGCACAATTAACATTTGTTTTTATTCTTTCTCCTCCAGGAGCAATATGAGCTGTATTGTGAGATGGGCTCCACCTTCCAGCTCTGCAAGATTTGTGCTGAGAATGACAAGGATGTTAAGATTGAACCTTGTGGGCACCTTATGTGCACATCATGTCTTACTTCCTGGCAGGTAAATGAAAAAACATATTTCATTCCCGATCATCATTGGAGGTTGATGGTTATATACAGTCATTTTTGCTGTTGTTTCCCAGTTTCCAGTTCATATGGTTCACTTGCTTTGTCTGTCTGTTGCCTTGCTTACTTTCAGGAATCTGAAGGTCAGGGTTGTCCGTTCTGCCGTTGTGAAATCAAAGGGACTGAACCCATTGTGGTGGATCCTTTTGACCCTAGAGGAGGTGGAATAGCAGAAATCTTTCGGCACTGTATGGATAGCACCCCTTCCCCCAGCTATGAGGATGATGATGACGATAGTGGAAATGAGACTCTATCTGTAATGAAAGAGTTGGCAGGGGCTAAGGTTGGTAGAGAAATTGTTAGTAGCGATGCAGTAAAATGAAAAATGTTAGAAAAATAGTAATTTGGACTGGAAAGATAGCTTACAAAGACCCTAAGGGTACTGTGTAGCATCCAAGTGGATGAACATATCATTTCATGTGTTTTAGGTGGAAAGACCTCCATCACCAATGTCTGTTGCACCACAAGCCTCACTTCCCCCTGTGCCTCCTCGTCTAGATTTGTTGCAGCAGAGGGCTCCTGTCCAACCTGGAGCTTGCAGTCCTTCAACCAGCTCCAAGGTGAGAAACTATTATTTGCTAATTAAAACTGATCACTGCTGTAGTGCTCTTCGGCGATGAGTGGATCACGTCATATGCAAATTCTCAGATTGTCATTAGTTTGTCTGAAATCATATCTGTTTTTATTTATTACTAAATAAAAGAAACAAGCAGAATAGTATCTGTTTTCTTTCTGCTATCTTCTGCTTTTAATTTGTTTTAGTTTTGTTTTGGGTTTTTTTGTGTACTGAGATTTGTATCTGATGGGATCTATAACTCTCTTGCAGGCTTCCAGCAGCTCTCACCACAAGGATAAACCATTGCCTGCCCCACCAACCCATCGAGACCTCCCACCTCCTCCACCTCCAGACAGACCTCATTCCATAACAAGTGATAGCAGGCCTCAGAGAAGACCTCTACCCTCCACTCCAGCAGAAAAACCCCTTCCATTAACTTCAAATCGACCTGGTGAAACCTGGCATCCTCGTGCTGTTCCAAAAGCTCCTTCCACTAGTTTGACACCAGGTGACCCTTGGGCTGGTGGAAGAGAGTTGACAAACAGGCATTCGCTGCCCTTTACCTTGCCATCACACATGGATGACAAGCGAGATCGTCATGGCAGCACACAGAGCTTGGACAACACAGGCATAGTAAGAAATTGGAATATAGAAATTGTGTTCATAAGACTAAGGACAGTTAGTGTGTTATGGGAGCAGATGTTTTTCTATGGTAGAGTTATCTGACTGCATAAAACATTCCTGCAGCCTGTTCTTCTAGCAGGAACTCACCTAGTGGGGTATTTTTTAGTCAACAGTACATATTACTTCACTTGATAAAACATGTCTGGCAAAAAGGGCCTGTTTAAGCAGCCTCGAAGAAAATAAAACAAAGGTTTTAAAGCCCCTGCCAGTAGTTAAAAATTGAGTTTCTTCTCTGCTGAGCTGGGCAAGTCACTACTGCTTATGTGTGAGCTCCTCGATGACTCTTATCAGAGCAGGATATCTGTATCTAGTGCAGTATTCTGTATTATTCTGTGTTAAATATTTGTCCCCTCTTTATCAAGTCACCAGTAATACTACGTTAAGTTAAGAAGATCTTATTCAAGGATAAACAGACTGTTGGAGCAGTCATAAATATTGTCAGGAGTGGGCTATTGGATGAGGATACGGTGGCTTATGGCTGCTCTAACAGTCTGTTTATATTAGAATAATATCTTCTTCAAAAGCTCGTCTATTTGAAACGAATGTTAGTCCAATAAAAAAGGTAACACCAAATATTGCAATACTCATTTTTTTTACATCTGTGGACTAACATGACCACTCTATCTTAACATAAATATATAAATATAAAATTAGTATTGCAGTACCTTTTTTATTGGACTCATAGGGGGTAATTCAGCATGGTGCGAAGTGACCTCCGGATCCTTCGCACACACTGTTATGCACTCGCTGATGTCCTGCACGCGGACATCAGCGAATGCTTTAAAGGGATTCCAGTCTCGGCAAGGCGACTCAGGTGGTCTCTCCGAGAATGGAATCCCTTTAAAACAGCGGTTCTCAACCTTTTCTTGGGGGCTGACCCCCGGCGCTGACGTCACCGCACACCGCGTGATGACGTTTCGGCCGAATGTCGTCATGTAGTGACGTTCGGGCGAAACGTCATCACGTAGGCGCGTCACATGGTGACTTTTTCGGCTGATGTCACCCCGCAGGAACCCTTATAAGAAGGGTCCTGCGGGAGCTTCTGGATGCCGCAGCGGGTCACGACACAAGTTGAGAACGGCTGCTTTAAAGCGTTGGCTGATGCCCGCGTGCAGGACATCAGCGAGCGCACAACATTGTGTGCGAAGGATCGGGAGGTCACTGCGCACCATGCTGAATTACCCCCATAGTCTTTTTAACCAAACAAGCTTAATTAACCCTCTACCCTAACATATATTATAACGTATTATAACGTATTTGCTGGCGTATAAGACAACCCATAACTTTTCCAGTTAAAATATAGAGTTTGGGATATACTCGCTGTATAAGACTACCCTTCTTCCAACACAAATCCTGCTTGGATTGGTCAGCTCTCCCTGCCTGCCCAGCCCTCCCTGTCTCCAAGATTATCAGAGCACCATCACACTGTGCTGCCCCTACAAGCCCTACCCTCAGAAGGAGGGGGGCGCTATCTTATTGCTCTCCCCCTATTTTTCTCTCTCCCTATCTAGCTCCTCTGTTGCCCAGCTGTCTGTGCTGAGCGCTATAGCGTTTCCTCTCCCCAGCAATGATTAAACTTCCTGTCGGTCACAGGTAGTTACATCAATGCTGGGGGAGGAATGCTGTAGCGCTCAGCACAGACAGCCGGGCAATGGAGGAGCTAGTTCAAGAGAGAAAAAAGTGATACCCGGCGTATAAGACGATCCCTGGCTTTTCAGATGATTTTCAGGGGTTAAAAAGTAGTCTTGTATGCCAGCAGATACAGTGTGTGTATTATTATTGTTTGGCAACAGCTTGAGTTATATATATATATATACAGTGATACCTCGGTTCTCGAACGCCTTGATTTTCGACCAAATCGGTATTCAACCAGGAAATTCGAGAAAATTTTGTCTTGGAATCCGAACAAATATTTGGAACTCGAACAGCCGAATGGCATTTTCAGCATCAATACAAGTCAATCTGTTTTGGTCCTCGACCAAATTTGGTTCTCAACCGCACTTCCAGAACGAATTATGTTCGAGAACCGAGGTATCACAGTATATAACTCAAGCTGTTGCCAAACAATAATAATAATAATAATAAAATAATAATGTTACATTATTATTTCATTTTGTTTGTTTTATTTGATCTTTTTATATAAAAAATACTTTCTACCCAGCTTTGGATTAACATTTTATCCTTTGTACTCTTTCTCGTTCCACCACCTTAAAGAGTGCCACTGCGGAATTGTTTGGAGGAATAGATATTGATGAAGCCAAAGTGAAACCATCGTCTTCTGCTAATGCCATTTATTCTTTGGCCTCCAGGTAATGTTGGTGCCTTTTATGTACATCAAGGATTGAGAGTGCTACTAGGTAACTTTGTGGGACATTTATGTGTCGTGCATCTTTGTTGTGTCAAAGTTTCTCTTTACTTATTACTGTGGCTTAACTTAAATTATTTGCACATCGTTTAAAGGAAATTTTTTAAAACGTATATCAAGAATGTATATTCCTTCATAGACTTCTCATCAAGTCGCACTTAGGGGTAATACCTTTGTTATGAACTACATTTAGATGTATTGGAACTTCAACCTGAACATTCACAAAACATTCCCCTCCCTTTTGGTTGTTTTAAGTAACACTGGTGTTCGGTAGGGATTTGGTACTGTCAGTTTTTTTTTCTTTAATCCATAAAGGGGTTTAATTCCCACAACTTTAATGCTTTCTTCCAGTTTGGTTACTGAATTCCATGTTCTGAAAATGATTTTCTTTTGTGAAAACAGGAAGAACTCACTGCATTGTTAGTGACTCAGATCATATTTGTTGATGTGCTTCACAAACAACAAAAATGTTTTTAGCAGCATAGTTTGCGTTTACTTCCTGTCACAATTTCCTGCCTTTCCATTTGCTAAATTTTAGAGGATGAAGCTTGAAAAATGATTATTATTTTACTACTAATAAATCAGGGTTAAAGTGCACCTGTCACCTCAAAACTAATACTAATTTAAGTTGTAGTAATGAAATAAACATTTTTGTAAATATATATGTATTTTAAAAAATGTATCTTTATACAGCATTTCTCTCTGTTCTCTCCCCTGCTTGACATCAGTGCTGGACCGAGGGGAAGGCAGGGTAGGCTGCTGCCTAGGGCACAGCAGGAGGGGGGTGCTATCTGGGTGATCACCCCTCTCCTTTCCCCTGTCCCTACCTCCCCTATGGCCCAGCTGTCTCTGCTGTAGCGCTACAGCGTCCCTTCTCCTGGCAATGGTGTAACTTCCTGTGAGCGGCAGGAAGTTGAATCATTACTGGAGAGAGGAACGTTGTAGCGCCTAGCTGTACAGCAGAGACGGCCGGGCCATGGAGGAGGTAAGTAGAAACAAGGGAAAGGAGGGGGCCAGTACTAAGATAGCGCCCCCCTCAGAGGGTAGGGACTAGGAAGAAGGGAGCAGAAAAGTGTGGGAGAGGGGTGTTGTGGGGCAAGTAGCCCAGGGGAAAGGGGGGAAGGAAAGCAGCATAGAGGGGGGAAGCAGAGAATGAAGTCAGCATAGAAGGAGGGGAAGAAAAGCAGCACGGAGAGGGACACGGCAAACTTTACCTTTAAGAATTTTTTCTTTGGGGGCACACACCCTAATGAAATGGCCTGCGCATGCCCATGGGAATTATACAGTGCCAAGGGGGAGTGCTTGAGGATGACATCCTACTAGGAGCACTGAGAAATAAGGCGCCTGCACTCTGCTAGTACTTCTATGCAGAAGTGGCGACGATCAGATTCTAATCCCTTAGAAGCACTTCCTTGTTTAGGATTCCATCTTCATCTGTGCCGCCGACTCTAAGGTGTCCTGGAGCTGAAACACATTCTTCTTCCTTTCAGTGTGCAGCCTGGCGCCAGCATCTCCTAATAGTCACATGGGAGAGCGGTGCATCATCAACCAGTCTCCCCTTGATGATGCGGCGCTCTCCCATGTGACTATTAGCAGAAGCCTGCACCGGGGCTGCACAGTGAAAGCAGAGGATCACGGCTGTGAAGATTTACAGCTCCAGGACACCTTAGAGTCAGCGGCACAGATGAAGATGGAATCCTAAACAAGGAAGTGCTTCTAAACAGGTAAGATATTTCTCTTTAGGGGCAAAATTGAAAATAAAATGCATTTAATAAAAGTTAGTAATTCATATTTACTAACACATGCATTTTTTTCCAATTTTGGCCGGAGTGTTCCTTTAAGCTTCGAGACAGAGTAGTGCACAGAGGATAAGAATCAGATTATCGGGCCGCCACTGCATAGAAGTGCTACTAGCCTACTAAGCGGTGCAGCAGGCTGAGAGTGGGATTATGCAGGTGTGTCAGTCATCAAGGCCTGGGGGGGAGCAATTTCATTATTTACTCCAACTAGGGCGTAAAAAAACCTTTGCCCGGCCCTGCTTGACATTATAGTTCCTCAATCAGATCCCTGCTAGATCATGATTTAATGGATCTGATTGGAGGAGCTATAATGTCAGTGATAATTTAGCCCCGCCCACCTGACTTGAGAAAGAAAAGTCGGGCTGCCAGGGAAGATGACAGAGAGAAATGCTGTTTAAAGGTACATTTAAAAAAACAAAACAAAACATAAATATTTACAAAAACCTTTGTTTCATTAGTACAACCTAAATTAGTATTAGAGTTTTGAGGTGACCGGTGCACTTTAAATTCTCTTAATGTTTATGTCACTATAGTCTTGATGACATGTAGGAATTTGTGTGCTCATTCATAGAAAGGAAATAGTGTGGAATTGCCCCTGTGTTGTTGCACTTTACAAGCTAGTTTATGGTGTTTTTATTTCTAAAACAATGGGACATGATTTAATTTTCTTTTTATTGTTTGTGTCTTATTATTATTTATTATTTTATTTTCTTCAGGCCATTTCCAGTGCCAAAGCCTCCAGGGGCAGATCACTTGGAAAGTGGAGAGGAGTGTGAATATATGTGCCCTTCCTCTCGACCCTTAATTCCTGCTGCAGTACCAAAAACTGAGGCAAGGAGACCTTTAGAGACGTTGCCTGGTTTGAGGTTAGTGGCCATTTAACTTTTGATTTTGTCATCAAGAATGCAATGAAACAAATGCTCAGTTAACTGTTTATCTTGGGTCACTTCTTTACGCTGTCCATAGAATCCTCCTTTCAGACTTGGGCCCATTATTCTGCTTTATGTCACGTAGGCATCACATACCTACAAAACATCTCTCTTTTTTTTAATATATAGAAAGATTAACCTTTTTCCAGTTGCAGGTATTCAAAGCAATTAGTAACAGCTATTTTCAAATCTGTGTCATTATTAGTCATATAACTCTTTTCACTTCCATCCATTCTGTATATACAGGCCACCTGAACAGCAGATTGAAAGGGAGTCCTATGAGACAATGTACAACATCCAGTGCCAAGCTACTACTCCAGTTCTTGTGGAGCCAGGCAGGGAAGAAGGTAAGTTAATTGGGGGTTTATTAGATGCCCAGAAAATCCAATTAACTTGGCTGTTTCTGGCTAGTTCCTACCGCCTGTTGGTAACTGGTTGGCATCTGTTGGGCTACTAGATAAAACTAACCTTTAAAGGGGAATAAGTAACCTTTAAACTTTTAATATCAATAGTGGTGACCTACAACCATTTTCAGTTGTACTACATATGTCATTTTATGTTTTGGCTTTTTCATTATTATTTTTATTTTTTGGTACCATCCTCAGTACATCATTTTCCACTGCTGCACAGTGCCTGGAGCCAATTACCATAGAAACCAAGCTGCTTGTTGCATGACAGACTGGGATACACATAAGATGGAGGCTGTATGTAAAGAGAAGTTGCTAGGATTTGTTTACATCAAACTTTGAGGACAGGCAGAATAGAGAGGATAGTAATTCACAATAATAATAAAAAAATAGTTACATCTACAACTCAGCTGAATCTGCTCGGTGGGTACATCTCTCTTTTTTTTTCTAGGGTTTTCTATGGCACTCCAATGTGCATATTTACTCAAGTAGAAGTAAATAAACTCATCTAAACTAATCTTTTCTTGAAGACATTTCAACACTTATCCAGTCCACCTGAGTAGTAGATCCAAGCATTTATCCCCTTGGGCTCCTAAAACAGGACATTTTTTGCTTCACACATTTGTTCACATGCAGTAAAATGCCTTGCACATCTTGCCTGACTTGTTAGTGGGTGCCATTCAACAATATGCCACAAGTGGGCATAATTTTATTTTTGTACAGGGAGTTGATTTAACATACACTTACAAGTTGTGGGTACTGGATAACTGGAGATGGGATCTTAATTCAGGGAATTATTCTGATCCTTCAGTGTAAGAACATTACAAGTTATGGATACTGGAAAACTGGAGGTGGGATCT
>WMED01003783.1:0-21670 GCA_019650415.1 Pipa parva
GGTCAGACGCTGCAAACTGGCCAGTGCTGAACACGACAGAAGCTGAAGGTGCAAGCTGTAGAGAAACCATCTGCTTGCTTACTGGAAGTTCTGGGTAACTTGGACTGAAAAAGCTGCTAACAGGCAAGGCTGTGAATAACTTGGACTGAAAATGCAGCTGACAGGCAAGGCTGTGAATCCCCAGGAAATGCAGCGAAAGTCTTCGGAGAACCTAAAAACTATAGAGTAAATTAATAGTTTATGACGCAAGACAAACATCAAACAGCAGATTGCCTCTTGTTGACACTTATCTAATACAGTCCAACATAGAAAATTGCAAAAGGTTTGGTGGAGAAATTGCACCTAAAATGAATTTAGATGACTGAATAGCATCTGAGCAAAAACTGACAGTTTTCAGGTTGGATTCACAGCATACACTGAAGGTGCAATTGCTCACCAATAGGTTAGCCATGGCAGAGCTCCTCCCCTGATGCAACAGCAATGACATCACTCATCAGCGCCTACATTTCGGGGGAAGGCGCTGGTGAGTGATGTCACTTTTTGGCCCTTGGTGCTAAAAAGGTTCACTATCACTGGTTTAGAACATTTTAGTCTAAGTCGTCATTAAAAAAGATCAGCAATATCGATATAGAAAAGGAACTCCATTAAAGTAATGTAGTGTGGTGGTATTAATGCATTGATATTTATCGATATAGATCTCTTTTTCGACAGGGGGGTGGGAACTATGACATGTCACATACAAGAGATGAAAACTAGAGGCAATCGGAGGTTTTCTTCTCATGATCCTGGGCTGATTACCGTGAGATGAAAGCTTATCTAGCAGCAGTTTACTGCTTTACTAAAGTCAAATAGGTTTTTTTAACTAGCAAATGCTGGAGAAACAGCCTATATTTAATGATATTGTTGTTTTCTAAAATTTACTAAACTGTTCAAAATCAATTTTTTTGCCCAATAAAATTCTTCACCCTCAGGCTGGGGTAAACCCTTTATTCCATATGGAGATGGTACTGTCATTTAGCCTAAGTCCCCACTGAAAAGAGACACCAATATCGATCTGTAATGGAAGGAACCCTCATAGAAAACAAAAGAATTAACTAAGGTTTGCTTAATAAACTTACTTAGAGAGGGAACCTTGACTGGCTGGAAACATAACATATTTAATGAAATTACTTAATAATCCCGCATGCGGACATCAGTGAACGCTTTAAAGGGATTCCAGTCTCGGCGAGGCCAAGAGTTGCCTCGCCGAGACTGGAATCCCTTTAAAGCGCGGACATCAGCGAGCGCATAACACCATGTGCAAAGTGAGGCGAAGGATCCGGACCTCACTTCGTGCAATGGTGAATTACCCCCTTAAAGTGAAGTATCCTTGTGATAGTATACTTGTATTGTGTAATGCACTTTTCCCATGTCTGTATTCTATTTGTATTGCTGAATTGTACAGCGCTGTGTAAATTTGTAGCGCTTCATACAGAAAATTATACATATATACATACATCATTTCATATTTTTTTATCTTTCTATTTAGCACTAAATAGAAATTTTGTGAATAATAAGTTATTGCTCTCCTAGAAATGCTTCCCCATTAGGGAATCTGAATACTGTTACACTTGTAAATATCTTATAAATCTGATTTCATCATTCAGTAAAAGTTATAGAAATGAATGATATAAATGACAAAGGTATTATATGAAGTAATTTATCATTGCCAACTGCAATGTGCAAAATGGTTATGTACCCAACAATTCAACCTGTTCAATTCTTAAAATAGCAAAAATATTCACTAACAGCTGTCAACTCTTCCTGGAGTACTGGAAAAACATGTTTGTTAAACCAAGTATTTGACAAATCGAATCATTTTATACTGAAACAGTTTACAAAGTATCTTAAAAGCTACTGTGATTTATTAATTGTTTGCGAATTAGACAGTGCATTTTAATTACTAATTCTATTAGATATTATTGGCCGAATGGCCACTTAATCGTAGGACATAGAAATCAAAATCTGTTTTGGAGAAAGAGGGATGTGTACCATTGTGTTCTACAACATATCAAAAAAAAAAAATAAAGTAGCTTGGTCATTGGACTATCTGCAAGCAAATAAGGTGTATTTCTCACATTTAAATATCCAGCTATGCTATAAGCTAAAATGTGTTCATGAAACAGGGGGTAAGCCACAAATCTAGACAGTCTGCAAGTTTTATAGACGTTATATTGTAATTTTATTAAAGTGTATTTTATGTGTAAATTCTGACCCTGCCTGGCCATGAACTCAAAGTTTGTTGCATCTCTTCCCATGATGCTAGACAGGTTGACAGCTGATTTTAGAGTTCCATTGGGTGGGTATATGGACTATAGCTCAGATAGCGCCCTGCGGAGCTGATTATTTTTGTTCTGGTTTATATAATGTGCACCATCCCCCAACAACCCCATAAATTGTACAGCCTTGCCAATCCCCCCATATGCTGTGAACCTTCTGTAACCATCCTATATTATATGTAGCATCCTCTAAAGACCCTTTAATAGTGTTTAACGCCCAGGCACCCTATTAACTATGCCGACTTCTTCAAAACCCTCACATACTGTGCAGCCTGTCCCAACAACCCTTATACTATGAAGTTTCCACCCAACACACTCATTCATTGTGCTGTTTCAGCAACCACATACAAACCATATTATTTTACAGTCTTCATCAATGCCCTATATGCTGTGCACCATCCCATCAGCAGACTAAACACTGTTTATCTTATTCTAGACTTATTCATGTGCTGTGCAGCCTAACTTAGATACCACTATATATTGTGAACCCCGTATCACCACCATATACTGTGCAACTCTGAGCAGACTCCTTAACACACAACTTCCCATTTATTCCTTTCCCACTCCATGTACTGTGTAGGCTTAACATTACCATGTGGCTCCAGCTTTCTCCTTTAGAAGCTTTACTGCATGTGTGACTATGCTGCTCTGGGTGCATGCAATAGACAAAGCCACACTGTGCTACAGTGTGCAAAAATATTTCCGGGTCATTGCTACAGTTAAACAGAGAGGGAGCCTAGGCCACACCAAGAAGCTTACAATTATATGGAGTGCTTAGAAAGGCAAAGTGTAGCTGAATGACAACTAACCATTACATTATTAAGGGCCATTGTCTTTATGTTCATTTGTCAGTTTGTTGTTTAACTATTTTTAATAACTTGAATAAAAGACAAGTAGATTTTAGGTGATACCTATTATTAGCTAATGGAATAGATGGTAAATGCAAGCTTTCGAAGCTCCTAAGGCCTCTTCATCAGGCAATAATATGGATGTCAGTATATCAGACTGATAACATGTTGCTATGATGTACCAGTTTCAGTATAAAATAGTCATTCTCAGTTCCATATTATTGCCTGATGAAGAGGCCTTAGGAGCCTCGAAAACTTGTATTTACCATCTATTCCATTAGCCAATAAAAGGTATCACCTGTACTCTCTTGTCTTTGCTTAAATCTATGGCTAACACAGTGCACAACTCTACTGCTAGTAACTTGAATAACAGTGAAGTGCATTTCGGGATATAAAAAGAGAACATAATTAAGATTTTAGAATTCCTTTGAGGGAAAATAAAATTAAACCTGATGTTCCTGATATTGCAAAGGCTTCACCTTTTTTGTTTTGTCATTCCGTAAGGATAAATAAACTCACATTTTGGAGCAACATGTCACTACAGCTGTTGCACACAATTATCTGTAGGACAACTCTTCTAGATAACATTTAAACATTGTGGGGGGACTGAATATTGTGAGTCCTGAGTGAGACCTCACAGCCCACAAGAAAAGAAAACAAAATCATCAAATCCCTGGTAAGGCTGTAAATGAACAAAGGCGTGAGAAAATATATGACCAGATGGAGCGCAGGTTCCAAAGGCGAACGTCAGTTCTGTGCCGTGTGCTACATAAGCAGAATATTCTTATGTCTTCAAAACGTATTCAAGAAAACATGAAAACTGTAAATGTTTCGACAGGAAATCACTCCAGCCAGCTGTTTTTACACTGTACACTAGACACATGACAATTATTAAAGGACCAGTTACACAACAACAAAAAAAATCAAATTGCCATTCAGATTGACACGGCACTAATCCATTTGTAGCGCCAATAAAAAAAAGTCGTCTTTAGGGATTCTTTTCTTACCAGGTGCTGTTTCAAATGTGGCGCACTCATTTCTGACACAGTTTCTCTGCGGTACTGATCATATGAATATGTTAACATGACTGTCAAAATCCTAGTGAAAACTGACATTTTTGTTACCTTCCAGTAAAATTTTTTCAGAGAACAATGTTATGATAATCTGATTCAATTCCGCGCTCACTGCGTGTTGTTTTGCAAAATTTTCATTGCAACTATTATACCAAGGACTTCCCACTAGTCAGTTGTGTAATAATTGTTGTACAGGCTATGGTACAACATCATTACTGAATCCATCTTCTACCTCAGTGAAACTCCCTTAGATATGGATTTGTGTTGCTGGATATGGAAACTGTCCCAGCACTATTCTGGAAAAAAATGTGTAATTTTTTTTTTTTTTTTTTTACGATTGCTTCACCCTGCCCTACCTTATTTAATTCAGAATTCTCCAAAAATTTAAAGCAAGTGTAGTATAATTCTTAAATTAAAATATCATCATTTTTAGACGTTTTGAAATCACGCTGTTAAAGGACCACTAACATAAAAAAAAAACTTAGATTTTTTTTTATTTTACTTTTTCTTTGATTAAATTCATGAATTTCATTGCTCTCTATCGGTTCTCATCTTTACTGATAACAGCCATGTTGTTAAACAGACCTCGCCTATTTGCATTGTTTTCTATTGTGCTTTACATAAAGCATATACAGGCAGTGTGCCCTAAAGCCTGATTTTTAAAGCTCAATATCTTACTTTCTATACCCGATTTAAATTTTTGGAAGCATAGATTAAATACATAGGGGAAATGTAATAAAATTGAAAATCATGATATCGCGAGATCGTATGATTTTTACCAATATCGCGATATTGCCAATATTGGAAGTTTATCAAATAACGCGATAACAAAATTCAAATGAAATGTTTAATCTGTTTATTTCAATAGAAAAAATCCACAATATTACTGGAAAATTCCATATCGCGATATCGACAAAATTTCGCCCATAGTAGTTATAAATGTACTGGAGGCATTTTACATTTTTCTAAATGTGGAGTGAGTGGATTTTAATGTGATGATGTATATACAATGCTCCAACAGTCCGTTACACCACTGTTAAAGTGATCATATTCATAGGGTAAAATAGTAGTGAAGAATGGAGCCTCAGATTTTTAGCTAGCCCTTGTGTGGACTTTAATAATGTGAGGCTACACAGCAAATGTGAACAGTCCCCTAAAATGGACTTCTTGCACACTATTGGATTATCACTGGAGGGGGGTATTGTTTAAATATGCTTTTTAAGCCATTTCACTGTTTGCTTCATAAAGGGCTCAAAACATGTTGTTATAATAAAGCAGTGGTGGCAAACCTTTTTAGTACAGAGTGCCGAAAAGGTGGCAACACTCACCAGCACAGTTCCCTGAAGTGCCGGCTCTGATGAGTGACTTCATCAAGCCTGCGTCGGGGGAGGAGCGCACATGAGTTGGGAGGAGAGCTCCCCTGCAAGCGAGCACTCATTCAGTGCAGGCCACGGATCCGGCCTGAAAACTGTCGGATCGGGTCCGCGGCCTGTACTGAAGGCAGCTTTGGCAATGGCTCTCGTGCCAACAGACAGGGCTCTGTGTGCCCTCTTTGGCACGCTTGCCATAGGTTCACCATCCCTGTAATAAAGTATTATTAGCTAAAAGGTTAAAGCTCCAGTGTTTTCTATTCATTCTGCACATTTTACATTTTTGGTGCTATTATTCTCTTAAATGTATAGTGGATTTAGGACAAAATTTACTAAAATTGAAAAGTTTTTTTTTTTTTTTTTTGCCTTTTTTCACCTGTTTTTAGCTGAGAATTGGGTGAAAAGGCCAAAAGGGCAAAAAACATACTTTTCGACCTTTATGCCTATTTTTCACCTGATTTTTGGGTGAAAACGGGGGGAAAAATACTTTTTGATTTTAGCAAATTTCGCCCTTAATTTCTAATGATTAGAGAGAGGTTAGAAAAGAAGACAATAATAAAAGGTATATTACTACTACGCAAAGTAGTGGCACCATTATCTGATAGGATAATATTTCCTAATCAAAATGAGTCATCATAGTAGTCATCCAAATGAGAAATAGTCTTTTTTTTTTTGGTGTTACCGGTTCATTAACTAACAGCAGGGATCTGAGGGGGTTATTCCCTATAGACCGAATTCGATTGTTGAATTCTCAAACAGCGGATTCCCGTTGCAAATCCGCGAGTGCGACAATACTCCCATTGTAAAGTCGCAACTGTAACAAATTGAAAGTTGCAGCTACAACAATAGTTCCATAATAAAGTTGCGATTGTCACAATATTCTCATTATAAAGACACAACTACGACAGTAGCGGCCTATTGCAGCTGTCTTTATCTGGCAAACTCACGCCTTTACGCAACGATTCAGACTTTAGTGAATAACCCCATCAAACTTTCATTTATCTATACATATTTGTAAATGTTGGCTAACTGAGATTTCTGGGAATGATATCCCTCAAGAGTTTGGGGGACCAAGAATTTCACATCAACTAAAGCTGTTCTATTTCAATCGAAAAATCCATTTCACAAATGAAGTGGCCTCCTTACAACCTTTGATATAATTATTTTTATTAAGCACTTTGCTTTCCAATTAAGTTTGTATCTGTCACAGAAATCATCACATTTTAGTTATTAATAGTTTAAAGTTAGAAATGTTAATTCATTTTCTCTCATGTTCAGTTGGACTCATTAATCCACAGCCAGATGGTTACAGGGCTAAACCTGTCAACAGTTATTGCAAGAAGAAATACATTTATGAAAAATATTACACAGAACTAAATAGAATCTAGGTAATGAAGGTTAACGTATAGGAAAATATTATCAAGAGTCACAACAACACACGGCCAGAATTGCTTTAGTGTTTATTTAGAAATGAGATATATATATATATATATATATATATATATATATATATATATATATATATATATATATATATATATATATATATACAGTATATATATATATCTGGGGATATTCTTTCACCTTTCCTTTTGTTGTCCACCTAGCGTGTTTCTTGAGTAGAAGAGATTACAAAGCTTTAATGGAATCCTGTATTCTTTGTGTATATCTCAGCGTTTTCCTCTTTGACTTTAGATGAAAATATTTATTTTTATTATAAGATCAGGTGTTATTGTGTGAATGCAGTAAAGGATTTGAATGGCAGGTGCAAAGCCCAAATAAAGCTGGAAAAGGACTAAGGAGTTTATTCATGGAAGTCTGAACAGCCACGCATGGCTCCAAACTAGCATTCATTCTGCTTTTCCCCACATTCGGGTATTCAACATTCTCTGTGATGTGCCGAATTAGCGACCAATAGACACTTACGTCAGCCGCAGAACTTACAGAACAGTTCACATCACTTTTCTTGCACGTGCACAGGCAATTCAGCTATTCATCAATCATTAGAGTCTGTCAAAGTATGGAATTCAGCAAGTGGCGAATTACGAGATTCATGGCAGGGCTCTTACTGTTTGACTGACTAAACCACACTATGCAAGAAACTGTGTCTGAGGACTATGGCAATCCACCACTTAATGAATGTTACATACCTTGGCCGCGTTCCTGCGCCGCCTGTCTCTCCTCCAGCTGGCGTCGCACTTTTGAGCGACAGGCGTTGTGGCTCCAGTCCCTCCCCTGCAGTCAGAGGGGAATTTAAATAGCCGGCATTTCAGGCAGTTCAGTTCCTGAATATTGTGTATATTAGGTCCCCAAGTCTGGCTAGTATTTCTACCTGGCTTGCTTCAAATAAAGTGTTTATAGTTATCCCAGTACTCTGTCCTGTATCCTGAGTCCCGGTATCCTGAGTCCCTGTATCCTGTCCCAGTATCTATACAGTAATCTGTGCCTGTATACTGTGTCCTGTGCCTGTACCTGTATCCTGTGCCTGTGTTCCAGCTACTACATTGCGGAGGGTGAGTCTGAGGGTCGCGACCTGGGAGTCTCCTTGCTGCAGAGACCAGTACCCCCTTGCGGGGGTTAAAGGTGAAAACCGGAGGCTCCTTAGACTCCACGCCTCGGATAAACCCGTGCCAACTTCTGCAGTGGTAAGAGGATCCACTTCTCACCATACCCACCATGACAATGAATGAAGAGTAGAGAATTCACAACTATCCGTACATCTCGACCCGAACTGATGCGAATTCAATTCAGTGCCTAAATTCTCACTTTCAGTGAGCCACTTATTGCCAGTGTATTTAGCCCAGGTGCAGAGTCCAGGGCCTCCTTAGACTCTGCACCTGTTGACCTGTACAATCTCCTGCTGTGGCACAAAGAGTGCACCCTATTCCAAATTACATTTGTTACTGAATCCAGTCACTCCTTGTTCTAACACTTGTTCACAGTTCTCCTTAGTCCTTCCAGAGGTCTACCACCTTGCACTTTTTTTTCCTCACATTTTATACACCTTACTGCTTCCAGAGGCTTTGGGTACACTATAGCTCCTCTGGTGGTGACCCAGTTGCCATGGTACCCCGTTCTGTGTTACCTGAGATCCGTGACATACTCTTTGAATTTATTCATTCACACCAAAAGTTTAGTGCATAGCTCCTTCCACATATAAGCAAAGTTCCTGGAGTATGCAAGCACAGAATTTGAACAAGGCAGAGTGAGTGGTGGTAGTGGTGGCAGTTAGGGGAAAGTAAGTAGTGTCCAGGGCACCAGGTCCATTAAGGAATAGCATGAGGGGTAACAGCTCATTTTTTTGCAGCCTGAGTCGGTGCACCTTACATTTTTGGTGCATACAAAGATTATATATATATTTAGTTGTCATTCAAGATGAGTTAACATGTTTCTCTATGTTCACAGAGGAGCTTAGGGTTATGGTTTGGTATTGTTGCAGCTGTGGGATTGTTTACCCTATAATAGTATCTCCAAGATGATATGCGCAGTGTAGAACTTTGTGACATGGTTTCCTTACTACTATATGCCCACCACTAATCAGTAAGGTAATAGCTGGCATGGGGGCAGCTATATATGGACAGTATTGGTGTAAAATTATTGATGCATGACCTAGGAATTAAAATCTGGCTTTGAGTGAATATGTTTATTGGTTTAGATTAAAATCTGTTGCTTGATTACCCTAGTTTTTGTCTTTATTGTAAGATGGGATAGATTTTGTCATGGAAAAGGGGACACTGGTAACAGTATATCTGGAGGGCAGAGTATAACTTTCACTAGTCACCAAATTAGTCAATAAACTACACTGATGAAAACTCAGTTGTATAAATTTTATCTTATAACAGGAGGTAACGATTCCAACATTCTGTTAGGGGAATTCATCAATAGGGGAAATCATCTATTAGCATTCACCGGTATAGGGAATCTAGAATTCAGAAAGAAAAATTCTCATTGGTCGCTTTGGGTCATTAGACCTCTGTAAACAATTGCCCCTGTTGATGAAAAAAACTTAGGAGGTTATTCACTAAAGTCCAAACTCGACTGTAGAATTCTCAAACAGCGGATTCCCCATAGCAAATCTGCGTCTGCGATAATTCTCCCATTGTAAATTCGCAACTGCAAAACTATTTCCATAGTAAAGTCAGGACTGCGATAATATACTCATTATAAAGACGTGACTGCGACAGTAGCAGTGTATTGCCACTGTCTTTGTCTCGCGAATTCACACCTTTATGTGACAATTTCTACTTTAGAGAATAACCCCCCCTCTTAATATGTACAATTTGAAGAATGAACAATTGGTTTCCATGGGCTGTACTGTATATGGGCTGTAATAAAGCTGCATACGCTTTATTACTTTGACATTTAATAATTTCAAGCTGTAATTCAATACTTAATATTGTTACTAATGTTCAGGTTAAAGAGCAACTTGAGTCTCCAACCAAAAGTCGATTCCGACCGAGTCTAACATGTAGACTTCAACTGAAGGGAATTCCTTGGGCGAAATTTAATAAACTCAGAAAAGCACAATTTCGCTTTTCCTAGTTTATTCCTGCAAGATCTCGGAAGTTTCTCGGTAAATATCATGAGATTTTTTTGATCGATATTTACTGCCAGAAACTTTTTGATTGAGTTTTACAATTTAATTTTTTCGATGGAAAGGTAGCCATACTTAACATTAGTAGTAGCTTTTCCGAGTTTATTAAATTTCACCCGTGACACATGTGTCTAAAGTAAGTGTATTCCAGTAGCTGTAAAGGATCCATGCCTTGGATAATGCATTTTCTGATTACTGAGTTTACTGAGCACTGCAAGACCTAAAACACATGCAACCTTCTCTAGTCTTATGAGTTAAATAAATGGGTATCATTGGGCACAGAATTTGTCTGCAAAACTCAGTGATTTTCCAGTTAATTGATGTTCCTCGATGATTTGATAATTTTTGAAAGTAATCGTCATCGAGTGTTTCTGTGTCAGCTTTCACTGCATTCGGGAGAGAGAGTTGCTGGGAGGCTCTCGGCCTTTATCAGTTGAGCCGCTGCTGCTTCTTGGAATGGGTCCGGCTGCTGGGCAGTGTGCTATCTCCATTACATTTCTGCAGTGAACACTGTGCCAGCCTGGTTACCCTGCTGTGCTGAACAAAAAGTCTTCAGATTTTCTGGTACTCCGTACCACTGCATACCGGTGCAAAAAAAGCACTGGCAAAACTAAAAGATCAACATCAGAAACAAGGTGCCTCATAGTAACTGGATTAACAATAGCTCTGAGGATCACATTGCAAGAAGACATGTTGCACAGGAAAAAATATTGTCACAGGCTGCGTCACTGAATAATGGACCCTCTTACCACTGCGGAAGATGGCACAGGTTTATCTGAGGCGTGGAGTCTCTGGTCTTCACCTTTAACCCCCGCAAGGGGGTACTGGGCTTTGCAGTGGGAAACTCCCAGGTTGCTGCCCTCAGACTCACCCTCCGCAGGTGGTAACTGGAACAGGGACTAGTGCAGACTTAGAACAGTGGACAGGCTGAGGAACATGAGTGCAGGATTCTGGGTGATGGCTGAATCAAGCACAGGATGACTGGAACAGACACGGGAACAGGTTAATGGCTGAATTAGCACAGGAACAGGTTAATGGCTGAATTAGCACAGGAACAGGTTAATGGCTGAATTAGCACAGGAACACTTTAATGGTTGAATTAGTACAGGAATAGGGTAATGGCTGAAGTAGCACAGGAACAGGGATCAAAACTAACTTTAATAATATAGCAACTAGTAGGGACCTAGTACTTAACACACAATACTCAGCCACCGCACTGCCTGAGAAGCCGGCTTTTAAACTCCCCGCCGGCTGCAAGGGAGGGACCGGCAGCCGCCCGTGCACATAGTGCTCTCCAATGCAGGCGGCAGGAGGAGGAGAAGACGCCGCAGGAGTGTGGGCCAGGTATGTAACAAATATAGAAAGCCGGATATGGAAGTGGCATAATTGGGGGAAAAATAGGACATATGGCTGCTAAGTAATGTGTTGTATGAAGTCAGTTTATCAAAAAAAAGGAAAATTGTTTGAATGTTTCTCACCTAGAAAAAATGCTGAGACATTTCCAGTGACGGATCACTGTGTGTATATTCGAGGAAAACGATATTAATAGTACAAAAAAGAGTGACTGGCCAAAGATGAGATATAAGTGGGAGGTTTGGCTATAGAAGAGCATGTTAGGTTTTAAAACATACAGTTTACTATTTTACATTATTATACATTTCTACCATATCTGCCCATTCCCCTAATTTCTTAGCAGTTCTTAGATTTATAGAAAGAAGAATAGTTATTAGAGAGTGTTATTGGGGGATCAAGATGAAAGACTGGGAGGCATCCTTTTACTCTGTGCCCAGGGTTTAACCGAACACACATTTAAATTTCCCTCATGGCATTATGGGGCATTTCAGTTAAGCCACTGGCCCCTTGTGACCTAAAACTGCTTGTGGATAGTCATTCCCTGTAAGGCACCCCTGGAACTTGCAAATCTTTTATCATACGCTATACATGATGTCACTGTTGTTATAGGTAAGTATTCACACTTAAGGGGGTTATTCACTAAGGTGCGAATTCGACTGTTGAATTCGCAAACAGCGGATTCCCATAGTAAATCCGTGACAATTTTCCCATAATAAAGTCGCGACTGTGACAATATTATCATTGTAAAGGCGCGACTGAGACAGTAGTCTTTATATGACAAATTAGCGCCTATACGCAACAATTCAGACTTCAGTAAACAACCCCCATAGTTGTTTCAAAATCAGTGTTTTTAGCTTTCAAAGATAAACCCTGCTTAAATAATCTGCAATAATTCAATCAGTGACTGCAGAATTTGGAAAAATAACTGACCATGCCCTAGAATTGTTGAACCCCATGGGTTTCTGTAGGTGCTGGTATTTCCTGTATTGCCTTAATTTTCTCTGCTCTACTTTTATTAACCTTGTTACATTAACAGATGGCAACTTTACGAATTTTAGCTGGAATTTTTTCAGGTTGAGTTTAGTGACTTTTCCCTGCATTTGTCCAGGAACGATATCACTTTTGGATCATGAGATTTTATTTCCGATTCCACAATCTTATCTTCTCCAACAATACGTATATCATCTACCACTGTTTTAATAGCAGTAAGGCCTGTTTATTTATTTATTTAGCTGCTTGACTTATAACTATCTCTACCATCTAGAGTAGAAAATATTATCAGGTCGCTTGCTTCCTCGCCAGATTCTACATCACGGAATCTATTTTTCACAAAATGAAAATAATGTATTTAGTTTTTTGGAGTCTATTTATATTGTTAATTTGTCTGATGGCTTCTTTACTGTCACTAGGCTGCTACAATATGTGCTCTTCTGCACTGGAACTACAATCTGTCTCTCCTATAAATCCCACAGTCCTGCATGTAACGGTTTCATCAGCTATACAGTAACTCTCTCGTCTTTAATCCTTTCATCTTCTTTCCACAGTATTTAAACTGAACAACTTCTCCACAGAACTACTGGAGAATTTTCTCTTTTCCATGTACAACATGCTCAGCACTGTCTGTTCCTTCAGTCATTTTCAGATTATCTTTTGTCAGTTCACATGACCTATAGATCTGAATACATTTATACAATCCATCTCTTCCCCCAATAGCCATGATGTCCCTGGGGGAAAGTCTTTGGTTTCATACACTATCTGATCTTTAATCGCTTAATTCTCTGACATGTTTCAACAATTTCCCTTGGCTCTTGCTTTTAAAGAAAATTCTGTATCTTTTATTCTTTTAGGGAGTCACATTGAATAAATTCTGTGTTTCTTCTCTGCCTTTATCTCTAGGATATATTAAAAAGCCTTACTTTGTCATCCTCATCACTGGGTGTTAATAAGAGATTTTATGTTGTAGTTAGGACTTTAATAAATGAAAACAAATATGTACAAACTCTGTCTACTTACTGACGTTTCTCAAATTCTTATTCTGCTGCAAACCTATCAAGATATCTAGTCGTTGATTATAACACTTAATTTTTATATATATATATATATATATATATATATATATATATATATATATACTGTATATTTCAACAGTTAGAACTGAAGCATATAGCCTACTAGCAGTATCCACTGCATCATTTATAGACAATAACAGGCCTTGGGCCTAAACTATCCTGTGAGGATAATACAGAGTCCTTTAAAGAACAGCTATTACCTCTGAATTAAAATGTATGAAATACATGGGCTTGCTGAATTATCCATGCTTGTAACTGAAATAGTTTATTAGTATTGCATGCAGCGAACTAACTGGAATGAAATCTTTCTAAAAGGGATTACAATAGGAATGTACAAGTTTATTCATTGTCGGACTGTGGTTATTGGGGCCCACCAGGAAAACTGAGGATATAAAACATATTTCACAGTCACATTATCATCATATTTGTAATCACGACTATGGGGTTATAGACTAAAGTCCAAATTGTCACATAAAGGTATGAATTTGCCAGCTAACGATGGTCACACACTACCCAATAAATTACTATTGTCGTGACTTCATTATGGGATTATTGTCGTGGTCGCAACTTTACAATGGGAATTTACTGTTTAATCGATAAGGAGTAGAGAATCAAGGCGTAGCCAACCAAAGTGATGAGAATTTACTTCGACAGACAAATTCTCACTTTAGTCAATAACCTCTTCTGTGTGGGAGAAGTTATTCTGTTCCTGATTACTGTGAATGTTGATGCAGAATACTCTAGTAGCATGTATTACTCATTAAGAAAAAACATACATAAGATTTATTTTATAGGAATCCACTACAAAAAAATTGGAGCAAAAGGTTTTTGTTTTTTTTAGTGTAGCAATGTTTCAGTGAGTAGGCAATGTAGGCAAAGCAGAAATAATTATCAGAAAATCTGGCAGAAAAGAAATATTCCGTTTTTTTCTAAACTGTCCCCAAGGTTTTTGCCATATAATTATCGGTATATGTTATAAAATAAATAGTACATATTTATTATTTTACATTCTTAAGTATTTTCAAATAAAAAAGTAAGTTAACATAAAGAAAGTGAAGATTAGCAAACGCTTAAAATAAAAAAAAATATATATATCTCATTTAGATTAATGAATGTACCATGATTAAAATGCATTGCCCTATAATGAAATATTATATGATATATTACTGTTAATGCATCCGCATCAGACATTGCAGAGAGGAACATGACATTTAGAACCAGCCTATACTAACAAATAAAAGTGCTGTGGAGCCCGCTTTTTCCCAGTTTTCTAAATTCAGCATTTCCAGCCTGAGCTTTAAAAATCTGTTGACCATTTTTGTTTTCTGGAAACTGAATTATGGCTTGCAGTTCAGCTGAGCAATATCATATAACCTGATTGGGAGGAAATATGGGAAATGGACAAGCAAACTGCAAGCTCTCAGATAACATTATTTTCAAACTTTCTTCACTAAAGTCATCAATTCTCGCTGTCATATTATTCCAAAGATGGAAATGATCAAAGATGTGGACATTCTAAAGCCTTTTTTTTTTTTTTTACCTTATTTTTTTATTATTTCAGTTGTTGGCGAAGTTTTTTTTACATTTTGTATTACTAAAGGCAAACAGGTGATGTTACCTATCTCTACCCATTATTGAATCACTTATAGATGAGGGATATTTATGAAGACAATTTTGACCTTTTATATTCGTTTCGCCATGTTTTGCTGTCAATTTTTATTTTTCTGTCATTTTCAAATTCCCTGATTTATGCTGAGTCGATAAAAATAAATAAATAAATAAATAAATAAAATTTCCCTAGAAAGAAATTATTGATAAATATCAGTCAGTCGAAGGTGGCGCACTTTGCAGTGTTTTTCTGTTAGGTACAAATTCAATTACACAGCAATATTAATATCCTTTTTCAATGGGATAAACTAATTTTGACTGTGGCAAAGTGACAGTACCAGTTTCCTAGGAAATAATGGTTTATGCCAGTCTGGGGCAGGCAAACTCTTTTGACCTATAAAATTTGCTTGGCACATCAAATTTGTAAAACTGATAAATAAAATTGGCTGTTTATCCAGCCTTTAAATAGTCAACAAACTTTTTGATTTTTAATATAGTACACTTGCCACCTAGACTAGACAGGGCTGTTCTGTTTTAAATAGAAGGTTGTAGACACGCTAACATATAATTGTACATAAAGGGATTTTAATCCATTCACATATTACATTACATGATGTGCTAGGACACATCTTCTTTACCAGTCATTCCACATTTTTAGGTTACAATCATATATCTATTTTACATTTATTGTTAGTGAGTTACAATTTGCCCAATCATGCTTAGAAGAAAATATCTTTTTGAAATGGTAGTAGCTTCATTTTTCATTGCAAAGAAAGCAATATAAAACATCTATTATATGAAATCCACCATTTGCATTGCTGTCACTTTAAAGTAGACACAACCTAAAGAGGTTTATTCATAAAAGTCCAAATAGTTGCTTAAATGTCCATACTCACATTCATTTACCACTTCCCCATCTTCGTGCATTCAGCAAACTCTGCAACGGGGCAAATATGCACCCAATTTAGACACTGACTATGGCTGCTGACTTACGGAGCTCTTCGCACCTCTATGAATGAACCTGCCTACTCTGTAGCGAATACACGACTATTGGAACGTAGCTGCGCAAATACTCTTCCACAGTAGAATCGGTCATGAATAAGCCCCATAGTCTCTTAGGAAGTGATTACAAAGCCAAGTTGTCTGAGTAAAAACAATCTAAAAGTGAGTTGGCTATCATTCTAGGACACTTCATTGATTTACCCTCTATGTAGCATAGAATCACTTGTTTTAAGCTATATTGGTAATGCATATCGATTTGATATTTAGTACACCAGGGTTGGCAACCCTTTTTGGTGCCAAAAAGGTGACATCACTCACCAGCGTGTCCCCTGAAGTGCTGGCGCTGGTGAGTGATGTCATCACGCCTGCATTGGGGGAGGAGCGCACACGCGTCGGGGGAGGAGAGCTCCCCATCAGTGCAGGCCATGGATCCGGCCTGAAAACTGTCAGATCGGGTCCGCAGCCTGTACTGAAGGCAGGTTTGGTGAACGGATCGCGTGCCAACAGAGAGGGCTCTGCATTCCCTCTTTGGCACGCGTGCTATAGGTTCGCCATCCCTGTAGTACACATTAGGCAAAAGTGTTTGTGCACAAGCATGAAAAAAAAAATTCAAAATAATTATTTTAGTTTAGCATTACAGACATTACAAAGAGAATAAGCAATTTGGAAATGAATCCCCATGGTAACAGAAAAAGCAGCTTTTTAATACTTTACTGTTTCTCTTGCCATTACACAGACTATTGCAAATCAATAAACCTGGCTAAACACCTTCCCGGAAAAAAAAGCTTAATAAACAAACATTAACTTTATTTAACAGGAGTGCAACTGTTTCCCATTTTTCCACATATCTGTGATCAATTGCTTTGCGGTTGGTTTTATTAAGTAGTCTCATTTGGACCACAATTAAAATTTATTCTCTAAAAGGATAAATCATATAACCCAGCCATTAATTAACGATCCTGCTGGAAAACTGGTAGCAAGATGAATGTTTCAATATGTTATGTTCCTTATTCAGCAAAACTACCCTCTCCCTGTTAAGCACAATAAATGCTAAAGTGGATTCAGGATTTAGGCCAATTTCTTGGTATATCTTACTTAGATGAACTAATGAGGTCAAAATTGGATAAAAAGTAGGCATGTGTATCAGTAAAATATATAAGAAATGCAAATGTAACAATTGATAAAAAACATTCTGTACTAGAAGCTGCAGACCAGTGCTGGCAGGTAGGTGGGTGTCTGTGTATATTTTTATTTATAAAGCGCCACAAGGTGCTGTACAATCCAACAATACAGTTATAATACAGACAAGGGAAAAGTGCATTACAAAGAACAAGTGGCGTATGCTGGAATCTAAAATTAAATATTTTGGAGTCTTTCTCTTTAGCCCAACCTCTCAAAGCCCACAACAAGTGTAAAACTGTACCTCCCTGCTCTCTAAAAGCTTTACCAATAAATGTATTGGCGCCAAAAAAAGTAAAACAGTAATTATTCACAATGGTAGCTCTGTTACATTACAATTATTACAAATATGAATATTACTATCATCACAGAGAATTGATAACACCGGTATGGAAGCAGCTTTCCAGATTTAATACCTTCCTACATCTTTATCAATTTAAAATGCTTTTATGATAGCCGCACATGGCCTTCAGCGGGCACAAGAAGTAATATTCTAAACACATATTCATTCATTTTTCCCTTTATATTTATATAAATAACTGAAATGTAACTTTAAATCAGTTCTTGACACTTTAAACATGCCGACCAATTAGTCTGTCTCGGGAGTTCTGCACCTCTGGATGAAGGAGACGTTTTCCAAAAAAGTGCTCTTTTTTCTATGTACGGTTTAACACATCTATGTAACAAAAATGTGCCAGGCGCCAGTCTGTGTTTATTTGCACTGGGAAATACCATCTTTCTACTGCAAAAAAAAATGTGTAATTTAGAAAATCAAACAAGAACAAAAATGCTAGTAAAGCAATCAGAGCATTTACATAAGTGTGGCATACAGACCACGCACTTTGCTTTTTAAGCAAAGATTTGTTGCCATAACCTTAAACTATCCCCATTTGAAGACTGCACAGGGAGAAAAGCAATGCTGCGCAGGCGGGTGCCTTAGTTATAAAACTCTTCTCTCAGTTGTAGCTGAGTCAGCCATTTGAACGCTGAGATAGAGGCAAGGAACAGTTTAATTAGTTTTAATATTTGCTGCAAGTCAACAGTACAGCATGCTTCCAAAAGAGATAAATGAATATATTTTTCCTCTTAATTAAAATAGAAAGAGAGTTGGTTATGAAAATACAACTAAGCATCCAAAGTTACCAGTAACTGAAGATCCTGCATTGTGTCTTTAATGCATTTGTATCCTGCTTATAATAAATTAAATAATTTATATTCCTATTCACAATGCGATAATATAAAATGCATTGCTATTCAGCCCACTGGTATTTTAAGCTTAGCACTTTAGTAATGGTTTCAAGCTAGGCATTAATAAAGACATTCAGGGTTCCTTGTGCTTAATATAAAGTGCTCATGGGTTTATAATCTTTAGTCTGTCTACAGTATTATTGTACCCTCAGTGCAAGACTCTTAAGTCTTCCTTAAACATAAGACTTAGAAGATTAATTGCTCCACAGTTTACCTCTGGTTTCCCCCCAAGCACTGTGTCTCAAGATCTACCCTTAATTTTGAAACACAGATCCATAATGGCTTGATCACCATATCACCGTTTGACTATAAATTAGCATGTGGATCAAATCAAATGTTCCAGTTCATTTAAAGCCACTATGGAAATAAAAATATACAACCATTAATTTTACTGATAGAAAACTACTTTCCAAATAAGCATTCCAATTTTGTTTTTCATTTTTTAAGTATGAAAGCTATAAGTCCAGAGATATTCCTCAAAAACAGTACACATATTGCATAGATTCCTGAGAAATTCCAAAGGTACACAAGAATTGGATTATGGTACCCAAATACACAGTGTTACTAGGCAAACCCAAACTATGGGCCAGCAATGCATGTTTCTCCATCATAACCCACAAGCTATTCTTTTAGGTGAAGAGAGTTCAAGAAACAGTTTGTTGTCATTACTGATCCATAACATTGGCTACGTGATTTTTTATATCTTCTAAGACAATAGGACACCTACTTGGATGTAAAAATATTTGTTTGGGCACCACAGTAAAGAAATTGGTCTGGAGACCCATGAAGCTAACTTTTTTGTCTTATTGTTGCAAAAAAGACATTAATCAAAGACTAATAAATTAACCGTGGACATGAAAACAATTGGGAGGGAGGTCATTCATTTTGTTATATGTTGGCTTATGGGTTTGAACCCTAGACTTCCTATTAAATAAACAGTAGTCTTACCAATCAGCTACAACAGTCTTGATACTTTGTTCTATTTGTTTTGTGATGGTTTTACTCTGCTGTGTATTTTCTTTTCAGTACTGTGACCAATTACCTTCTGGTGTCAGTAACAGACTATCAGAAGGGCTGTTGGACAGCTGATTGCAGCAAAAGTATGCCTATTTAAACCTGACACTTTCAGTGCATCTTTGTCTGAGCAAGGAGTTTTACTAGCTTATGCCCATGAGCTGTTTCTCTGCAAGAGACCTTTCATTTATTGCTGTAATCCTGTCACTCTGCCATGTTCCTGAGTCTTGCAGTGTCAGTCTACTGTGTTCGTGTGATACCTAGTTATGCTCTGCCATGTTCCTGAGATTTCCAATTTCACCCTGCTGTGTCCCTGAGACTTCCAGTATCAGTCTGATGTGTTCCTGTGATACCCAGTTCTACACTGCTGTGTCCCAAGACTTATAGTTCAGCTAAGCTGTGTTATTGCAATATCCATATCTGCTCTGCTTCTGTGTGATCCAGTGCTATTGTCTTGTCTCAATGCCACTTCACCTGTGGGATGTTAACCTGGGAGCCGTGACCAAAGTGTTAATCACGCAGTGGAGGCAGAATCCACAGATACCTTTGTGTGTGACTCTTAACACATGTATTTGCTTTTTCTGTGCATTTTTGTATGTTTCCCAATTTCTCAACTAGTTTTTATAACAGCATTACTGAAGCATATGCCGGGCATGCAAGTTTTGCATATTTTGTAAGGTAATTATGGCAGGAACAAGTAAATGATAAAGTTAATTATTATATTGATTTAACACATTCACCAATATTTCCTACAAGACAAGCATAACTTGAAAGTAATGACAGTTGTCTTTAATCACCTTCAAAATAGTTCATTGTTTGCCTTAGATCTTGACAAATCTAACCCATATTGCAGCGCAATCTGTGAACAGAGTGGAAATGTTACTAGTTTGATGCTTACAAAAATAATTAGCATCAACTGATGTGCCAAATCAAAAACATTAAATGCTGTTATGTAAATACATTTTTTGTTGTTCAGATGGGCATATTAAGTCAAAGAAAATTAGGCTGGTAATGCAAGTTAAGAAAATGTTAATTTTTAAAGCAGACCTCCAGTTCTGAAGCATACAATGCAATGCATGCAAAAAGTGTATTAGTAATAGTTTCAGATTTTGGGCTACAGTGTTTTGTTTGGTGGTCTTTGTGGTGGGAAGAGAAGGCTTCCTAATGCATCACTGGATCACCAGGAAAACATTGAATAATTGTTCATTTTTATTGTTAGCCTACATTTGCCCTTACCTCTTGGGGCTGTCTTCCTGAAGGCTGTCCACCTTTCAACAACAAAGCTAAATAAGACGTTGTCTCTTTTATGGTATAGTCCTTTGTTTAGAATATATCCAGTCTTCTAAACTTCTTCTAGTCTTCAAATGGGGATAGTCTACATGCAATAGTGGACTTTAGAGATGTTCCATCAAACTTCTAGCAGGACCCTCTGATGCAGGAATGTCAGTGGTGAGATATATGGGGGTGTGTTGCAAGGGAGGATCTTACCTAGTGAACCCAAAATACAAATCTATATAGTGCTTTAGAAGGAGATTATAAACCAGTTGTGGATTTTTCCAAGAAAGCCACATAAAAAAAAAGCCAAAAGGAACCATTAACTCATGTTTAGAACCGAGATTTTGTAGTAATGATGTCTATAATACAGTGGGACTGAAGTTCCAAGATCTTCTAGTTTATGGTGTTGCCATACCGATAAATGTTTTCCAGATGGAATAAATATTTTTATGAATGGCTGTGGTTGAGAGCTATTGTAATTGTAAAGCTATGGCTAGGAGCAAGCTTTGGATTAGATAGTGATCTAACGCACAACTTTAGGATTCATTTAGCAATAAACGACAACATGACATTTCTTGGTACAGAATGAGCCATAACTAGAAGATTAAAGTGCACGTCACTTAAAAACTAATACTAATTTAGGTGCTACTAATGAAATAAACATACATAGTAACATAGTAACATAGTTTATAAGGCTGAAAAAAGACACACGTCCATCC
>WMED01003784.1:0-21668 GCA_019650415.1 Pipa parva
TTATACAGGAGGGTAAAAAAACTACTAACAAGGAGAGTGAAACTGGGAATTACTACTAATTTGAATCCAGTTTATATTATTCAAATTAGTAGTAATTCCCAGTTTGACTCTCTTTGCACATTTATTTACCTCAGTGAGTTTGAACAGGAAGTGAAGAGGTTCATAGCACATGTCAAGAGCAGAATTTATTGGCTTTCTAGTGACAGGAGAAGGCAGAACTGGAGAGTAAAACCACTATTGGTAAGTATTTCACCCCTCCCCTCTTAAGAGTTACCCCAGATAAAACAAGCATTAGTTCCCCTTTAACAGTTATGTAAAAAGCACCAGGATAATGCTATATTCACATTACTCAAATATATAAACAGCAGAAAAAAATATTATTGGGAGTTCAGTAGGTCTGATATATCTATATTGGCAGACATCAATAACAGAGTTACACATTATATTGCTAATTTTGTGTGAAATTCAACTTTCCAAAATTTCCTCATATACAAAGTAAGAGGAGAGAGTTGGATCATTTTAAAAAATCCCACCATTCTTTTTTTTTGTGATTTTAAAAGGCTTTAGTAAAATAAATAAATAAATAAATAAGCTGGAACTGTAGAGAATTCAATATTTTCCTGTTGCTTATATTTTGTGGTTAAGATTAATTAAAGGCAATTATAGTCCAATTTTTCAGTTAGTACAGAATATACCGTATATCTAGCAAGATTAATATGTTTCTTTGTTCTATGGTCTCCTCTCTTCTTGGCTACAAAATGCGATTAGAGGTTTTGAATTTAAAATTGATATTACAGGACCCACTATTTATAATGACGGTTCTTATTGTCTTACTGTTAAAATAAAACTAAGCAGTAAATCTAATAAGGCATCTTTAGTCTTAAGCTAATAAATTCAGTCTGTAAAGTGAGTGTGACTAAAGTTTTAATAAACTCGACAACCTGTAACTATGAAATTCTATATGAACTCTTCCCCATCAGTATTATTAGTCAACACTTTTGCAAAATGACACTGTGACATTGATTCCTTACATGTAAAAAGTACTCTAAGAAGTGTTTACCTATACTATTATTAGTATTAGTACATTAGTAATACTATAATAGTATTAGTAAACCTATACTATATTTTTTTTTTTGTATTGCACTGGAATCCTTATTTATCCTCCTACATAATTGGGAGTTGGCATACTCATTTGTAATTGGCTTAAATGATTAAAATGAGCTAATTTTGTTAAACAAGTCCTGCACATGGAATAATATTCTTAAGGAGTTCATGATCAGATAACAATCTCAGTAATAACCTGTAACCATTTGGTGATGCATTGACTAACTACCCCTATCCTAATCAGATTTATTTCTAGGACATCAATGAACACCATTATACTATTTCCTTCTAAACAAAGATATGCGTTTTTTCATTCAATTGGTTTTTATTGTACCATTTTCTGCCTTCGCGTAACTTACATCAATTATATTGCTTATATAAGCTCACCCTGCTGCATTGGTAAATTATGGTTTCTTATAGCACAGTACCCTAAGAAGAAGCCTGCCTTATACAAGTACAGAAATATCATCAAACTGAATCAAATTAAACTAGACAGTTTCAGTATATATTGTTTTAAAAGTAAAACTAAAGCCTTTCCCACATAAATGTTATCACCATGTAGAGCAATTACATGGATCCTGAAATGCTGTGCTAAATCTGGTTAGATCATAGCATTCCAGAAGTTTAGTAAGCACCGAAAGACTTGGATAAGACTTTGCTGACCATCGTGATATGGAATGAGCAAGATCATGCTACACTAATCATGCTACACAGAATCGTTGGCACATGCTCTGTATGCAGCTGTGCCTAAGAAACCAGGTTTCATGGTGGGGGTGGGGGGGGGTCAATATCTAGGAAAGGTCAGGCTACTACTGCAAGACTAATGATGTAAAATGGAGCCCTGACAATTAATGTAAGTTGATCAGAATGCAGTTTGGGGTTTTTATGGTGCTGGGCTATAGTTTTTTTGCTTCACTGTTTTTCTTTTTTAAAGTAAAAATGTATTTTTACTAAAATGAATAATGTGATTCATGTATTACATGTCACAAATACATCCATAAAGATCACTTCATTAGCAAATAGAGATGATTTTATTATTTTTGATCAGGAGGGAATGAGCTACACTAAGGTATTAGCTTGACTTAATTTCATGATAACTACCCTAGAGTGCTTACAGACTAACAGACTAAATTTTGAAGGCACAAATAAATCATGTGACTATTACTAGACCTGTTACTAAAACTAAATTTACCTACAGTCCCAGAAACCAAGCAGAGACCTGCCTGATTCATCATCCACTGAGAACAATTCAATTTAAACATGTTTTACAAATGTCAATTGGTGTTATTATAAGTGAAACATTCTGGTTAAATGAGATTGATATAACAACAAATAGAATATGTCATATAAACAAAAAAAAAAAGATAATATAAAAACAGTTTATGTAAAATAGGGGCCAAACAACCGTTTTCCCGTTACATATAATACTAGAAAGCTGAAATTGTGCCTCATTGAAACATTCTTTCACAACTTGCCTATAATTGATGTTGTAATTCTACATGTGTGACAAAAGAAGAATCAACTTTGTGAACTCTATCATGAGAGCATATCCCAGTTACCGCTAACTTCCAATTTCTCTCCAGCAAACATTCATTTTGCTATAAAAAGAAGAATAACCCATATTAACAGTTCAAAGTAAAAAAAAATGCTGGAATAGGCTTCTTTCTTAATATTTATGATTCTAATAAACCTTTAGAATTCTACCATAAACTGTAAGCTCTTTGAGGTCAAAAAAACTAAAAAAAAAAAAAATATATTGTTTTCAAGACTAAACAATTGTGAACAATAAACCACAAATGAAACTTAAGATCACTTCCTATAATTTAATAAGTGATCCCCTCGGTGATCTATCCCGGATATTAAACTCTGTTAAATTTACATGAACCAGCTGCTTTAAATTGGTAAAAGATACGCTGCTCGGTGATAGCGCACAGCGATGTAGGCAGATATAAAAAGCACCCTAAGACGAATAACATAAAATGATTTGCTGAACTGGAACGGCTTAAAAAGGTTTAATATAATCACTACTTAATGATATGTCCAGCTTTAATAATTTTATGAAACATTTGTAACATATAATATGTTACAGAAGAAGCGGAGGTATTAATTACCTGCTGGTACATACTCAGAATCACATGTTAAATTTCACTAAATCAGGGACAAATACTCAAAAAGACACGTGCTCTCAGCATTTTATACTATATTTTCGATCAGTTTGTCTAATTACCTTTTTGTTTATTGTTTGTAAATGTGTTAATATGTTCATTATATATAAATTATCTGAAGAGGAACTGAAGCTCTCCTATAAACCATATTCTACTTAAAGCTTACTTTCTGACAAACTAATATGCTACAAAGAAACAGAAAATTGGAGGCGTTATAGATATGTAAAGTACATATCAGAAGATATTTACTATAGTTGAATTGGTGGAAAAGAGGTGAAAAATTTGTTCCCTCGATTTACTAAAAAGTATCACAAGTTTTAACCAATATCACCTATTTTGAGCGATATTATTCGAACACTGAATAATCGATATGGCTGAAGCACTATTTAAGAAGCTGTTCTTGCTTACCTAAGCTAAAACTTATCGCTCAAAATGATTCCCCTCACTAGACCTGCCGAAAATCTAGCAGTGTTAACATTCAAAAACCTGATCTAACACATCGAAAGCTGCAAACTGTTGCTAAACCAACACAACTACACAAAAAGGAAACAAAAACACTAACTGCAACAATGTACTGTATATTAAACAATCACTACTAGCAACATAAATCCCTAAAGTACCTTTAAAGCCATTAAAATCATGAACCAAAGCATGTAAGTGGTTAAATCATTTAAAACACAATTCGGTGGCTCAGTGGTTAGCACTGCTGACTTGCAGATCTGGGTTCAATTCCACCTTGGACTTCAACAGCATAGAGTTTGTATGTTCTCCCTGTAATTGCATAGGTTTCCCCCGTGGACTCCAGTTTTGTTCTGTAATCCCAAAAACATACTACTGTTTGTATGACTGAATAGATAAATTAGATTGTAAGCTCCATGGGGAAGGAATATTGAATCTCTGTAAAGCTCTGCGTATTATATCAGCGCTACAGAAATGAATAAATACAATACAATTATTTCCATAGTGCTACTGTAATAGTAATGCTATGGAAATAATTTGTTTAAATGCAACAAACCCCATTTTGACCCCATTGATTGACATCTGCAGCTAGGATAGTTAAAATAAAAGTTGATCTGGTCCCTTGGGCATGCACCTAGAGGGTTTTGTCTGCTTTAAGTACCCCCTTTCGAAGATTCATCATGCAGGGAGTCCTGGATTATATTCTCTATCACATCCAGGGCAAGATTAACTCAGTCCTGCGTCTACAAACTAGGTCACCTGATCTAATAGAAAAATAAAAACTGCCTTGCATGTAAATACCACTAGATGGCAGTAATACATTAAGGTGGACAGAGCATTCTGTAGAAATAACCCAATCACAAATATGTTAACTGTCGAAATGAGTTCCGCTGTATTTCTATCTGTATAACTGTGAGGAAAATTGTTAACAATAACCTGGACACTAGATATAGTTAAGTAAAACAGCTGTTCTGTAAATCCATACTCCATAGACCAGCAGAGCCCCTTATAATCATTTCATGAAAACTGAACCCAGCCCTGCTTTGCTTTTCAAATGACAGCGTAATATTTGTAATGCGGCCAGTAATTACACCCATACATGTTATTTAAATGATTGTGTTGAAATGCAATCTATTAACAATGCTTAAGTATACCAACAATGATAAAAAAAATATATAACTTTATTATGAACTAATTATTTATGCATCCATACTAGAAATTCAATGCAATTCTAAATTGTGGTCAAGTAATTACCTTCATCCTATTCTGAGATATTATATTTTCTGGTAATGTAAGTAAAACAAAAATAGTATAAATCATCTCATATTCACCATGATGACAACAACATTTTTAAATGAGACATTCATCAAAAACATTTCAGAATATTAATATATATATATATATATATATATATATATATATATATATATATATATATATATATATATATATATATATATATATATATATATATATATATATATATATATACAGTATATATGATCACAAGGGAAATCTGAAGCATATCTTTTTATTAATGAGACTAAAATCCTGGCAAACTCCAGGAAATTTCATAATATTTTTTTGCTTGTATACCGTATTCCCAAAGTAATTGTGAAGCATTTTTTTCTCTTATCATAACTAAATGATCCTACCAGAATGTTCTAGTTTTTTTGTTTGTCCTTTTCTAATGTTTTGCAATAATACAGTTAATGTAAGAATAAGCTATCAGAAAAGCTTTTCCAATCATAGTCATTAATCAAAACTTAAAGGGCACACTGTTTACATGCAGAAGCACCATTTTTCCTGTAGTTTATCTTATGATTTATCTTATTTTTTTTTTCAAAAACAGTGAGTTGCTGAACATAGAAAGCTAATCTAAGTTTTTACATCAAATTACTAGTCTAATGCCTCAATGAGCTTGCCCAAATCAAACGTCACAAGAAGACATTTATTGGAGTTAGACTATAATAAAGGCACGGGATCTCGTGCATGTAATACAACACAGGGTTACTTGCTGGAAGTGGTGAATGTACTAGGGCAGTTACTGATGATTTACAAAGTCAAATGGCAAATCAAAGTGAGCAAATGTTTTCACATTAAATTCTATAAATTTGATCCACTGGATAATTACTTTGCTAATGGGATCATTGGGAGCATCAAAAGGACATAGACACACGACACAAAAACCTATAATTTTGTCACTTTACAAATCACTTGTCAGACGGAAAATATTATGCAACTTTGGTCTAGAAGAGTGGTCGGCAAACCGTGGCTCGCGAGCTGCATTTGGCTCTTTGGCCGCGTTGTGAGGCTCTGAGCCAGTTTTCCACCCACCCGCCCATGACCTTTGATGTCTCTCCTGATGGGACGTCAGAAGGTCAAGTGATCGGGACCATACACGCTCCTCCCCCTTTGCAGCTCCAGGAGAAATTTGCAACAGTGGAGGAGGGAGAGAAATGGCTCCCTCCTCTGCGAAGATTGCCGACCCCTGATCTAGAAGAAATATACAGAAGAGCTTGAATGGGTTCAACTGGGGGCAACCATACTATACTTAGCCTTGTCTTGTGCAAGTTCCCAGACATTTGCATATATAAAATATAAAATAAAAAAAAACAAAAAGCAGCAGATATGCACGCGTAGATTCATGGCAATGGAAAAAAGCACATTTTTGGTAACACATGTTTATAAAGTGTTGTACAAAGCCCAACAGATAAAAGATGGCTTCAGTCAGCTATGAGGACAATAATACAAAACAATTAAAGGAAGGAACTCAATTATAGTTACTGCATTGGGATATCTGCTATGTCAAATAAAATCACAATTCTTTTTATGGTGCTATTAGTCCTTTAAGGGGAAATAAATGCATGACAATGAAAATTAAAAATACCATATTTTCCAGCGTATAAGATTTTTTATTCCCTGAAAATATTCTCAAAAGTCGGGGTCATTTTTGCTGGGAATCAACTTATATAATTAATAAGCCCTCCATTTCTCCAAGATTATCAGAGCAGTAGCGCATCCCTCTGGCCTGCCCTTGTATCCAATTACCTGCTTCTCTGCTTCTCAGATCTTGTAAATGCGTACCTGCACTGCTTCACTGCAGTCCTCTGGAGAGAGATAAGAGAGGCAGAGAAGGAGGTACTGGTAATAGGACACAAGGGTGGGCCAAAGGGATGCGCTTTCGTTCTGATTGTCTTGGAGACAGGGAAGGCTGAGCAAGCAGGGAGAGCTGACCAATCCAAGCAGGATTTATATAAAACAACCAGCCAATCGCCAGTAAGGTACATTGCTTGGATTTGAAGAGGGGTAGCCTTATACGGCGAGTATATCCCAAACTCTATATTTTAACTGGAAAAGTTGGGGGTCGTCTTATACGCCCAGATGTCTTATACACTGGAAAATATGGTATATTAGATTTTTTTTTTTTTAAAGAGATTTTTTTGGTTTAAAAGAGTGAATAGTGATAATGAGCAATATTTTGTTAGTTATTGTTATGTCCTGCATTGATTTAGTTTCTGCTTATAGATTAGTGTCCTCTTCATGATTTAATTAAAAGAAAATGTTACTTTTGGCTGAACTGGATGGACCTTTGTTTTTTTTTCAGTCTTCTAAACTATGTTACTAAGTTACAATGTTTATGACATCAGAAAAACAAACAAAAGTGCAATAGAACATGTTACCACCTCCAAACCTTTAGTTTGAAAGGTTAAGCAGAAGCCTATTGGTAATTATACCTAATTGTGTTCACTTGTCTCATTTAAAGGGAAATTTATAAAAGTCAACTTGACCAATTTTCCATAAATCGATCTGTTTCACCACTTTTTGATGCAAATAAAATTTATCAATATCAAAAAAGATTTATATCAATAAATATCGATGTATTAATACTGCTACACTTTACATTACTTTCAATGGAACTCCCTTTCCATCAATATCGCTGATCTTTGGAATGGATAAAAAAAATGTTCTAAACCATCTCCATAGGGAATTATGGGTTTTCACCACCCTCAACCAGGTGAACACTTTTCAGCAATAAAAAATATCAGCAGTGACTTAATGAATATCAATTTTGTCAACCTAATTAAAGGTACATCGATCGATATACAAGGAGAAAGCTCTTTCGACTTTTATAAATATCCCTAATGATTGATAATGTATGTAATAATTTTTTGCTTTGCTTACATTTTTGCTGTACTAGGCCACACTGGTGCTTGTGGTCAGTGTTTGGGTAACCATTAGTAGGAGCATTGGCTGGCAGTTTTGTAATCCTGTGTGCAATTTCACAAATTCAAACAGCAGCACCATACATTCTTTGGGAGAAAAAAAAGGCAACTTTGATTTAATTTAAAATAAGATCAGACTATAAATTACCACAGTGAATGTTACCCTGTTTCCCCGAAAATAACACATCCTCCAAAAATAAGACCTAGAGACCTAGTGCAATTTTTTGCAAGCTTATAAATTTTAGGACTCCCCTGAAAATAAGACCTAGATACAGTAAAGTACAGGAAATATACCGTACCAGTAGCATGTCCCAAAAATAAGATATCCCCTGAAAATAAGTCCCAGCAGTAAAGTACGATAAATATACCATACTAATTCATGTCCCAAAAATAAGACATCCACTGAAAATAAGACCTAGTGTGTCTTTAGGAGCAAAAATATAAGACACTGTCTTATTTTTGGGGAAACACGGTACTCATTACTTTAACACACTTGATACAATAGATACGTTATACACTTTTCTGCAATATGCTGCTTTTGGGGTCCAATTCTAAGCTGCTAACATACTGCCAAGGAATCAGTCCATGAAGCTTCTCTATAGATTATTTACTCTATGGAGTATTTCCTGCACACTGTGACCAGTTTACAATTCTTCAGCCATAAAGGGCTATATATGCTAACCAAAATTATATTCTTGAAAACAGAAAAAACAACACAGTAGAAAAAAGTTTCTCCAAAGGTCAGGGAGCATATGCTCTTTCCAATATCACCATTTCATTAATCAGGGTTAGATTCCCACTGCCTATTTTTCAAGACATTACTATTAGATTGCTGATGCTGCAAACAGACTATAAATGATTTCTGGAGGCAAAAAAACTTGTTTAAACTATGGAATGATGGGAATCAATTGCTTGTCTCATTTTCTACTAATAAATATTCATTAAAATTATTTCATTTTTAAATACTTAAATAGTGCAGCAACAAAATTGAGAAACTTTAGTGCATTTTTTACAGAAATCCTAGAAAAAGTGTATTTGGTCTTCAGAGGGAAGACAAACTTCTTTCAGAATTTTTCTTAGGAGTTCTGGGATAAGTTTGAATTTGATCCATACACTATTGCTCCCATTGGAAATGAAAAAGAGAAACTCCAGGCCATTTGTGTTAGTTTTTACCTTAAACATTTCTTGTGACATCAGTAATAAAATCAGATAAAAAACAGAACATAAATGATCACTTCATTCGCGGTAAATTTCTGTGTGTCCTGTGATACAACATCAGATGAATACTGTGCCAAAAGGTTTGAAGGTCTGGGTATAGGTAATGCTTTCAGTGACCTAGACACTTTAAAATGTATCCATAGGCCTAACCAGACAAAAATAGATTAGTAATAATTGGGGTGGGGACACTCAGAAAGTTGTACATTAACCATTCATAAAATTCAATACAATGCCAAGATTTCCACCAAGGGTTTAGTGACACAGGCTGAACAGAAAACAATAAAGGATTAGCCCTTTACTAGTTGAGAAACAGGTAATATATTAACTAAACAGTTACTGTTCTTCAACCATACTTCTGTAAAGCTAAAATTAAGAAAAATGAAAATAGCTCAAAATATGTACATTTAATCCAGTAGGAAATTTGGTTTATATCACACTTGTACAATTCACTGTCAAAATATGTTGAACTTTGATATTATGGTTTGTCCTGTTTTACCATCTCTTACACCCACCTAGAGGCCAGTAAGATTTCATTGGGCCAACATACTCCCTGAGGGTTCATCCTAAGGTGAGAATCCCATATAACCAGTAGCTTGAGTCCCAGAGGGGCCCATAATCTTCAAGAAGCTCCCATTAAAACACTGCTGTGCACATATGGATATTTTCTACTTGCTTATTGAACAGCTGGAAATTTTATTTGATGCCTTCTGTGATAATGACACTATTTTGCAAGGATAGACTGGAGTTTGCACATATTATCCCACCTTTAAGATACTTTTGATGTTTTTTCATTTTTTCTTGCTCACGATTACACAATTTCTGTGTGTTCATTATTTAGCTTTGTACTTTCACAAAATTTATCATTTTGATAAGGCCCTATTGCCCCTTCCTTTGTGCTCTTTTTTTTCACAGATATTCACTTTTTTAACAATGTGACCTACCTGTCTTTCTAAATTACCATGCAGACCGGGCTGAGTCAACAAAAGTTGAGGACTTAGGCAAATTAAAGACGTTAAGGTCTCTCTACTTGAGGCAATAATAGCATTAGTTTCCCAAAAGTAAAGTTTCCAACTTGAAAAAAAATAATCAAAACTCAGTAATTATGTAGAAACTGGGACAAAACTGCAGGTGCTAAAAAGCACAGATTTTTAACTCTGAGTAGATAAAATGGAGTGTTACAACCGCTGGATCTAATGGTTGAGCCATCAATTATAAAGGAATGATCTGGCAGTTCTAAAGAAACTTCAGAATAGACAAATCAGTATTACTCAATCAGTGCATTATACAGTTCCCAGCGCTAACAGAAACTTGCAGCCAATCACTGCATTCAAGAACGCCTCAAGCAGTATCATAACCAACCACAACAGACACAATTACACACTTGAAATACTCCTCCATACGAAGCAAATTCAACATGTTTTCCGTCTGACTGCCTTTATGATTGTAAACAATTTTGATTAGCTTGTGGTCTTTGTATTCCAATCCAGTCTGTCTCTTGTTTTCTTATATAAACCGCTGTTTTGCTTCATGCACTGGAAATGTAACTCTTATATTCGACTGCTCAAAAAAAAACTATGTAACCTTACAATCACAGCCTAGACTGACCTCAAACTACACCTGATTTCACATTTCTCTCCTCCACAACTAATGAAAAAATAAAACATGTCATGTTAGATTATGATCACAGTCATGCATTAGCCTTTACATACATTAAATAAATATTCCATCTTTTTTTTTTAAAAAAAAACCAACATATTTCTCTGTTCTGGTAAATGTTACTCTGTCATTACTTCTGTTTAATTTGTTGATTTGTTTTGGCTGGCCTTTTACCCAAAATAACACTTAAAGAATGCAGAAATCCTTGGGTAACATTCATCAATTTAACAGCAGACCCAACAGTAGTTCTTAAATATGAAGGAGGGTGATAAATGGAAGAAGTGACGCACAGAAAAAATGACGCCGCTCCAAACTTTAATATAGGCAGTAAGCAAGCGTTAAAGAACGTATTGGTTTTTTTTGCAATAACCATTTTTTTCTTAAAAGTATCAAAAATTCAGAATTGAGAGTATTTCTAGTTGTTTCTGCTGTATTTAGTTAGCTCAGTCACTTTTCCTGTTTTATTACAACCCTTTGTGTGTTCTTAGAATTTTTGCCATTTTGAAGTATAAAACAGTTGCTCTGTAGGAAGGTGGGATAAACTTTTATTTGGTAGGATCACCCGCAACCATCCCCTCAACCCATTACGTGCCAGCCTTTATAACATCTATGGCATTACAATGTTGAAGAATTGTTGTCACTGATGTTGGTTATGTAGAACTGACCTTAATGTGTTTTGGCACTCTAGACATTGGCATTGGCCACTGCCAAAGGAGTGTTCTATTTTGTTTTGGGGGAGGGTCCTTTAAACTGGCAGCTGGAAGGTGGCTAATGTTCACAGGAACCAACAGAACCTTGGAACATGTTTACTTGTGCTTTTGGGTTCCTTAGCTTTCCCTGATACTTTTGCCTTTTGGTCAATGCTGCCAATGTATACCTAATAAAAAAAATAAAGTAATTCCCTGCCAGATCTCTTGCTGCAAAAATTGATTCTCCACATTTCCCAGTGGCCACAAAAAGAATATAATAGCCCCACAGCCAGGAAAGACATCCACAAGGTCAAGATTGCCCTCCTGTAGCAAGATCTTCTTCTGTGACCCTCCAAATACTCCATTGGCCCCAAAAACTCCATTACCCACAAAAACAGCCAGTAAGTGAGTCATTACATGAGACACCACAATGGGGACTTGCATATGGATGCCATTCCCTTCCAATTTGGACAAGTGGTTAAACACACATAAGCATTGTTACAGTGGATTAAAAATGGATGCCAGGGAATCTTGGTTAATACTCAATATTCCCAAGTTTTATTTTTATCAGTTTTGACCCATCACAAATCTTTACCTTGTATCTGACTATTGTAGAATAATGTACCCTAACAGATGCGGGAATGTTAACCTTCTCTTTCTATTTTTCAGTTATGAATATAGCAGATCTGACATTTGTAGGACTGCATTAACTATTTTATGTGTTATCTTGGGTTATCTTCACTTGTTTTTGAATGTTATAAAATGAATCCTATTACAAAATGACAAACTTAGCTCAGTTTTATTTCTATTTCAACCCAAGGATGTTCTTCACAGGTCCTAAAGCTTTTTTTTATATCCAGAGCTCATATCCCATAACCTTCCTTCAGCTCAGGAGGCCTGTTAAAGAAGGAGACCACCCTGTAATAGCTCTTTTATCTGCTAGGTCACTAAAGAGACAGTCACAGAAGTAGTTGCCAAATATCATTGTTTCAGGTCAGCTAGCAGATGACCTTATATCAACTGGTCACTATGTTTAGGTTCATGACTAGGGACCTCATAATTTGTTCAAGAGTTACCTCATTGTGGTGAGCTGGAAGGCCAGTCTGTCAGCAGACCCTTTTCTCTTTACAGGGATCCTCTGCAATCACAACCATCTGGATGTATGTCTTCTACTTCTTCTGCCATTTAAGATTGCGATATTGGATCACTTTTTATATGAAACACCTTAAACCCCATTGCCTTGGGTTGTCCTACCAGGATTACAAGACTCCAGTAGACATAGCTTTAGGGTTCAGAGATTACAACATAAGCCATAACACTGCCAAAAGTTTGAAATCGAGGACAAACAAGAGTTCATGGGATTTTATAATCCTAGCGGGATTGGACTAATGACAGTTTAGACAAAAAAAGCATTGCTAAACTTCTGCTGCATATTACAAACAGTGTAAAAAAAAAGCAACATTTTCTAAATGTTATATGTAATGAAAAATAAAACTGATAACGACTTGCTTAACTGGAAATTGGTTTAAAGAAAAACATTGCAAAAGCATATTTCACATGTGTCCAAAATCCAATTTCTACTTGTATTGTACGGCCCATATTATCTATTGATATCTTTTTCTAATGTGCGGTTTTGTTCTAATAAATTGATGTGTACACAGAAATATGATCATAATTAGCTCTTGGCAGAATTCTTTCTCACTTGAGTCAATTGTATGTGTTGGCTTTTGTAGCTGCTCTGTAACTTAACATATATTATAATTTGCAAAGATTCCACAAAAAAAAAAAAGATTTGAATAGATATAAATTATGAGGAAATCTTAAAGACATCTGATCCTAAAGGATTTCTAACCAAATTTACGCTAAATCGATATGACGGCAAAAATATCTTATATAAAAAAGTAACACTTCCAGGGAATAAATATAATAATTCCAACTTTATACAACTTATAATATATCATTTTTTTTTTTTTTTTAAAAACCTCCTCAGGTTTGTTACACAGATTATTACAGTACATCTTTCACATCAATACTTTTGCTGACAATCCATTTTAGTACAGTATTTTAATGTATTTTTTTCTTTCATAACCAAACAAAATATTCTATTCCTTCATTACTTTCAACAGTCTATCATCATTCTACAAATCCTTCTCATGTTCAAGGAAAATCATTTTGTTGGTCAGTTTTGATATAGAAACACTTGGCTCCGTGACAGAGTAACTGGAATTCACTGACATTTTTTTTTTTTCTGTAAAAATAAATTCGCAGTCATTAATATTTAATGTTATAATACATCATACAGCCTCATTTATATACTATTTGACAGCAATATTGGCACAAGCACTGCAACGAGCAACTGAAACCGTCTTCAACTGTACATCTGCTCATAAGGAACTTGGACAGTGAATTGAGTGTTATGTTATTTCATCACTCTGGATCCTAAGAGATAATTATTTTTCTATTATTCTTGTTTTCAATTCTTGAAGGAAATATGCTCATGCACTGTGAATTTAGCACCTGATACAACAGAAAGTATTTTTAAGAAAGTTGGACTGTATGGCTTCAATCTAAGCCTTAAAGGCTTTGTTAAAGATGCAGTAATTATTGCATATGAGCTTATCTTTAAAGGAGTACTAAACCCTCTGTATTAACATGCATACAATACATGTTTCACTATCCATGCATGTAACTGGAAAAAATTATAAATATAAAATATAGTATCTAATATAATATAAATTAGCTAAAGCACTAGGTAAACAAATCTGAGTCCTCCATTTCAGTGGGCCACAGGAGAGACTAACCAGTACTCTTAGAGAAATTTACTAAAGTTGAAAATGATTTTTTTGACGTTTTCACCTGTTTTTTGCTGTGAAAATGGGCAAAAAAGTCAAAAACCAAGTTTTTCACCTTTTTACCCATTTTTGGTCTGATATTCATGGGGAACACCTGAAGCATTAATTGTTTTAGGCAAAATCCATCTTATGAGAATTATTCTGACAATGACTTGAAAGAACTTAAGTCTGAGCTCACTGATGCAATTCAAAAAGAGCTTAAAATAATAAAGGGGGCTGAGAAGATGGTAAGAGTTACCAAGTGCAAGCAGACATTGATACATCTCAAGAAGCTCATGAGAAAATCTGACAAAAAGACAAAGGAGCTTCAGATCTAACTTCAGACAGTGTCTGTATTGCTTACACTGAGTGTAATGAGATGTAATGAAGGATCTAATTGTTTAAGAAAAAAAGCAGTACTTGCCTGCTCCGGCGTCCACCACTACAATCTCCTGGAAAGTCGAAATATCCGGGTGCTCGGTGTAAATGCGAACACAAACGATATATAGAAGATGAACTCCGGCACAACCGTTCCGTTAAAAAACCTTTTATTTCACCACTTAGGCATTAAAATTTAAAAGCTTAAAGCATCACAATGCCTATGCGTTTCGTGCTGGCTTTGCACTTAATCATGGCATGCAAACAAATGTCTTACCTACAAAGGAAAGCCGGAAGCAGGTACACATACTATTTAAACTAGGTAAGACATTTGCAAGCAGTCATATTAATGGAACGCAGAATGCGTTCCAGCTTGTTGTATCATGTTACTGCATCACATGATAGGTGCATCACTAATAGGAGGGATCAAGCTCCGATGTTGCGCCCCCAATTATAAATATAGAATGTGCAGGTATATACAAATGCCAGAGCACACATGTGACTCATGTATAAGTCGACTGTACCATTTTTAAATGATTTTTTTAACTAAACTTTCTCAACTTATACATATATACTTATATATATGGTAAGTTTAGGCTGGATGCCATTTAGGATGTGAGACAGCTTTATGCTTTAGTTACCTTCTAAGTAGTACTTTTCTAGAATCAATCATAGGTGTTGGTGTGACATAATGGCACCCGGCAGTGATGTCTTCACCCAACCTCACCATGCAGACAACACCTTATAAAGGGGACGCGCACACCAATGAAATTAATTCCATCAGATTGAATGGTGATACAATTGTTTGGCCAACAAGTAGAAATGCACAAAAGTTGCAGCATGTTGCAAATTGTTACATACCTTCGCCATGATCCTGCATCGTGTCTATCTTCACCAGTCTCTCGGCTGAAGGGGTTATTCACTAAGGTGTGAATTTGACTGTCAAATTCACAAACAGCGGATTCCCATAGCAAATCCGCTACAATTTCCCCATTGTAAAGTTGCGACAATTTTCCCATAATAAAGTCGCAACAATTTTCCCATAATAAAATAAAGGTGGGACACCTGTGGGGGCAACACTTTGGCATGTTCTATACTTCTCTACCTCTGCCAAGATAAAACCATGTGTATTTTTAACACTAAACTGAAATCCTATCTCATGGAGAACTATGACTGGATTTTATGCTTTTCATTCACTTTATACTTCGGTAGTTTTTATGCTGATCATTGTCATTTATAGGCTAATGACCCAGCACTTTGTGTTACTGAACTTATTACCCTCCTATCCTATGTCCCTCATCCTCCCATTTCAATTGAAAGCTTTACGGGCAAGGACGCAGGGAATTCACACTTCTTGTTTCATTTACTGCTTGGCACTTAGAGTAATGTGTCTTCATAATTACTGTATATGACTGTAGAAAAATCAATTCCCTCAAGATTCTAAATTAAACTGCTTAAGAGGAAGTGAAAATGAAAGAAAAGGCTTCTGTAAGAAAATGGGTGTACATTGAAAATGGATAGAAAGCAGAAAATGCAGAATGCGACTGTCAAATTCGCAAACAGCGGATTCCCATAGCAAATCCGCAACAGTTTCTCCATTGTAAAGTCACAACAATTTTTTAATGTTATTATTGCAACAATTTTCCCATAATAAAGTTGCGACTGCGACAATATTCTCATTATAAAGATGCAACTGCGACAGTAGCACCCTATTGCGACTGTCTTCATCTGGCGAATTCGCACATATATGCAACAATTCGGACTTTAGTGAATAACCCCCTGAGTCTGGGCAGTGGCGCTCTGTGCATGGGAGGCCGGAAGCTTGTTTTGAATGACATGCATCATTTCCTATCAATAACACCTATCAGAACATCCCTCCCCCTTTGGTCGAGGATTTACAGAACACTTTGCACCACTTTGTGTCCATAGGTAATTCACATATTCATCATGTATTGGAGTCTATTGAAGTAGTTAATTTGGTAAGATGGGTTGTGTCATATTTGTCAGTTTTACCAGATCAATTAACAATCAATAATTAGCAAGTTGATGACAGGGCTCCTTCTGTCCAACTGACTATGCAGCACTATACAAGAAACCACGCCTGATGCTATACCCATCTTCACTGTAGAAATCCCCACATAATGAATAATCGGTAGTGAATCTATGATGATCAAAGTGATGCACTTAATACTGCAAAACAATATGTCTTCTGAATCATGCTAAAGATAGCCATTCTGTGTCCAACTTTTTGCATTCTGTGAAAGTCATATTTAATGTATGAGCAGAAAAACTGGTTTCCTGGCTTCAAGGATCGACATAAAAATGGAAAAGTCGTTTTACATGTACAAAAATCCTGTAGTGACCATTTGTGTTCTCTCTGCTAGAGAATGTTTCATGCACTCAACCCAGCATGGGTTGGGTGCATTAAGTCAGGAATTCACTTTAGCTTTGCTGCAAAAAAAAAAAAAGGAATGGGAATCAATCTGCCTGCAAAAATTTCTTGGCATGGTGAAACCAGAATAAACACTTTAGATCTCATCAATCAACAGCTACTATAATAAAGGCATAGGCAATACATTATGAGCTTACAGCGTACACCCAATTTTTCCACACTCCATCCTTTCTTACTTTTTGCCATAAGGACATAAATCCATGTGTCTGTTTCTCAATGCAGACACAGAAGAATTGCTCTTATTGGGACTGCAAATTACTTCCTGTAAGAAATCCGCTTAGGGAAAACCACATGGGGATTTATATCAGCAACTGTCAAGTTGGTAACTCAAGTTTCTTAAGATCTGTTCTACAGAAATCCTTTGCATTTCATGTGATGTTCAGCTTCCTAAGTTGCTAAATCAGGATCACTTATTGTTATTTGTAGTGTTTTATGATGCAGAGGAATATACAAAGCCAATTAAACAGTGGTATATTTTCATTGAAATCATATGAATAAAAGGAGGTGATAAATTATCATTTGCACCTTTATAGTGTTTATCCAGTAATCATAACTAGCTAACTGATACTGTCCAACTGCTGAAATAGAGCTTGTAGTCTATCTTATTTAGCACTGAATTAAATTAGTGAAGAATGTAATACTTGGTCACCATGCTCATCGGTGTACATTGTCCTTAAGATATGGCTTTCTCAATTCAAAATATCCTGCTTTCAAAGGATAGGATTAGTGTGGGATTGTGTGTGACTGCACATTGCATATGACAAGGTAGGAAGTCAAATTGATTCTCTTGTCTAGAACTTGGTCAACAGTGAACAGAAGGCACAGCAGTGAGCTCTTTTCCTCAGAAAGTTAGGCTATGTTCTGCAAATAAATTAGTAGTCTTTAAAACAAAGAGTGGGGGATGTCAAAGGGTGAAACAGGTACAAACAAGAATACTACTGTAAAAGGGGGAGTGTAAAGAAGAATACTAAAGAGAAAAGGGTGATGTTTATCAAAATCTTCTCTTTAATGAATGTGCTTCTATGTATATAAGGCATGCCTTTGAAGCACTCTGTCATACTCTTTTTAACCTTGCAATAGTTTTAATTCCCTTAAAAAATATCAAAACCATTTCAAGAGGATTCTAGCCCATGCTGACACCTGTAGTGCTTTCCACAGATATTATGTATTTAGAGTAAGTTAATCTCTACTAAAAATGTACAGAATTAATTTACCAGGGATAGTGGAGAGGGAAAGGTCGAATAGAATAGAATAGAATAGATATTGTCACTGGAAATACAATATAATTGGGATGCTGAAAGGATACCCAGGTATTAGGATTCTTACTTAGGTGAAATAATTAGTCAAGGCAATGTGTATAGATATGGTTTTCACCCTATTTAACTCCTCAAAATTTGACAGAGAAGGAGTTAAATGGAGGCTGGAGGCTTTCATGTCCCTTTTATACATAGATAATGTGTACAGGCATATGCGTGTTTACTATAGCGATGCATCTACAAAATGGTCTTTGCTCCCTATTTACATGTGTGCAATGTATACCAGTTGCAGCAAGTGCAATCCAGATGTGACTCCAAAACAAACTTCATTTTGAACCATCCATACAGTTGCTGATAATAACTGGTCACATGATGTATAACACACTGCACTAGGAACCTAAGGCTGGGTGCATTAAGGCAGTGCAGTGCAGTACTCTTGGTCTACTAATATTTGCAATTATAATTCCTTGAAAATGGGCACAACATTTGAAAATGCAAAAATATGCTTGCATTCATAGCAATTCATAAGGTACTGCTGTGATTACTACCTAGTCATGAGAACTAGTTATATCATGTCCCTCCTAACATATTGTGGCCTGTTAACTGCATTTAATTGGCACTCCAATGATTATTTTTTTTAGCTGTTTAGATTAGAATATACTAGGATTCTTAAATCATTTTTTTTTCTTTTTTAAGATCATGTATTGTAGATCTTTAAGGTTCTGTTGATTCATCAGATATGAAAGGACCACTTGGCAACAATAGCTGTAAAACAAAATAATCCCAGGCTCTGAAAATAGAATGCTTACTCATAGTCTTGTAATTGGTATTAATCAGTCTTCTTTGAAGCATTTTTGAAGTGGGATTCTTATCAGTAACAAATGGCTGCTTTTGTTTGCTGCCTCTGAATCAACAGTTCTTCCATTCCACTGTGAAATCTTGTCACAATAAATGGACTATTAGTACTCTACCTGCGGTTTACTTAAGGTTTTGCAGAATTTTTTTTAAATGGACCACTAGTTGGGACATTTTAAACTAATATTTACCCTGTTTTATAATCACGCATCATTAATTGATTTTTTTCAAGTGCATACTGTTTTCGATGAAAAGTAATTCATCTTTCATGATTATTTATTGAACTTATTTTGTCAAGTGCTTTAGTTGCACTTTTCACCCCAGCTCTCTAAAGTGGGTAAATAAACATGAGCTTCAAGCAGGGCTGGTTGTGGTTGAGGCCTTTCGCACACTATTGACTTAATTCGGGCATCTGTCTATATAATCTAACTTTCAGTAATTGTGAGGTCATAATGAAAAGACACAGACATTAAATCATTAGCCTCTATGACCCTTCACTAAAGGTGAATCTATCAAAAATGGGACCATATCAATAAGAAATATCTATTCAGTGCAAGACAGCACAGTTACTAGTTAAGTATTTTATTTTAATGAAGACAGTTAAAGTTACAGATGTGTCATTTGGTTTCTTGCTCCAGGTATGTTTTAAAAGGACAGTAACAAAGACTTCATATGACATCTATGTCAGGGGTTGGCTACTTCTGCTATGGAGAGAGCCATTTTGCCCCCTCTTTCACTGGAGAAAACTAGTCCAGAGCCACATAGGAGGAGGATCTCTCTCTTGAGCGCTAGGCTGCTGCATGATTGGATCATGTATGCACTGATTTTGGCTTCTCCCCTAACAGCCGCGATCCCAAATAGAGCTGTGAGTGAGGAGGCTATGGAGCCGTGAATTGCCGACCCCTAGTTTATGCTTACAAAAATATATGTGTAGAAAGTATGCTATATAACTTTAAAACTAGGCTTTCTAACACTTAGACCATTAGACACTTCAAAAACCTGTATTATCTAAAGCTCTGTTGAAAACAATGGTATTGATCAGGGTTTGTTTAAGCAGCACACACAACAAGGCTAATTTTCATAAACATAAAAATATACAGAAAGCAATAAAATCTGTGAATTCAACTTGAAAGACAATGCTTTTACAAGTGCTGTATTAGAATAGCTGTCATGTCAGCCTCAGTAGGATTTTGTACTTTTTCTAGTGCTATTGGACACTTTAAAATAGCACATGAGGGTAGTGTTGTACTTATATTTATTGAAATACAATATTACTCTCTCATACCATTGTTATGTCTCTATCTTAGCTACTGGTGGTGCATCTAAAGTTATCAACATAGTGCTCTTAAATTTATCTGCTGTTCGTTTTACCTTCCAATCAAATGTATTTATTAAAATATTTGTATTGTTAAAAATGTGGAATCGATGCGCAATGTATTCAATTTAAAACATGCGTTTACACTGTAAGCCACAGTGATGTATACATCTCATCAGATCATCTTTTTAAAATATAAACATTAAAGATAAACAGAGTCCAAGCTACAATTAAAAGAAAAAAAAATATTTAATTTTATACAGAATCGTTTTCTATCATTGGATATTGAAAACCTTTGCAAAATCAAATTTAACCAAATCTTCTGCAATGCTACACAAATTTTGACTTATTAGAGAAAATATTTAACAGTATATGCCACTCATAAAACCATGTTGACTACCCAGAATAAAATTCTCTTTTTGAATTTTATTTCTCAGTGACCTTTAAAATGCACAGTAAAGTCTACTATTGATGTGAAACTTATATATGTAGTAATATTCCAAATCAACTGGTCTTGCTGGATTTTTCTTGAAGACAATTTGCTAGTCATATACTTGACTTTTTCAATTCAGAGATATTTTTTAATCAAGAAACAAGAAAGCCATGCCATGACTAATGAAGCATTAAGCAAGTCTGAATGTGAAATTTATTAAACTCGGAAAAGCTCGTTTTTGCTTTTCCAAGTTTATTAATCGGCCGAACAGCCAGAAGTTTCTTGCAGTAAATATCACAAGATTGGTTTCAATCGGTACTTACCAAGAGAAAATTTTTCCATTGAATATTTCCATGGAAAGGGTAGTCATACTTTACATTAGAGTAGTATAGCTACCCTTTCCATGGAAATATTCAATGGAAAAAGTTTCTCTTGGTAAGTATCGATCGAAACAAATCTCGCGATACTTACCGTGAGAAACTTCCAGGTGTTCACCTGATTAAACTCGAAAGCCGAAATGGGCTTTTCCAAGTTTAATAAATTTCGCCCTCGCGAGTGTCTTGACATATAACTACATATACACTCACCGGCCACTTTATTAGGTACACCTGTCCAACTGCTCGTTAACACT
>WMED01003785.1:0-21664 GCA_019650415.1 Pipa parva
TCAGTTATTAGATATATCAAACTGAAATGGCTGTTGCAAACACCCAAATATTGAGAACTAGAAATGATTAAGTTTAATAGGGGTACCCAAACTTTTGCATATGACTGTATATGGTGATTCAGTAAAATAGATTTTGTGATAATGCCATCTGGTGCTTAATCCCAGAGATTTTCAGCAGGGCTATGCAGATTGGTGACAATATTTCTACTTTCTGGAATTCCCCATTTCTTTACGGTTTTTCTCAAGTAGTTTTAATGGTCTACTATTACAATAGTTTGCAAGACAGATCTTATATAACAAAACATCTAGCACATAGATTACTATAATAAGATCATAGCAGAGTTACATCAATAAATGGCAGTGGTCACCCCCAAATGTGGGACTTCTGAACTGCGTTTTCATTAGCCCCAAAAAATATGCAGTTTTCAAATGCTCCAATGTATGGATCAATAGAGAGTGTTACAGAAAAGTACTTACTGAAAAATACCACTTGCACAAAGGAATTAAATGCTATTTGACAGGGTTACTATTCAAAACCAAACCTTTACAAACAGCTATGGTTCCCACTGTGCCTCTCAAGTGAAATCCACTTCAGTTCTAATTCAATTTGTAAAAGTTTCAATTTTTCCTCAAGTTTTTAGTTCCCTCCCACTGGAGGCAGGAAACTAGAGTGAAAATGATTAGACTCCTCCCCTATAGGCTTTACCCCCATGCACAGAGCAGAGGAAGTCAGTTTAGTACCAAAGATTGCAGCCAGAACATTAATTTATAACTGGAACAAATCATACAATAAAAAAAAAAAACATACAAAAAAATTGAATTACACCAATTCTAGTACACTTTACACACTTTGTGGTATGCTGCAGATTCGAGTGGTCTCACAGAGACTGGAATCCCTTTAAAGCGTTCGCGGATGTCCGTGTGCAGGACATCAGCGAGCGCGTAACAGCATGTGTTAAGTGATGCGAAGGATCCTGAGCTCACTTTGCACATTGCTGAATTACCCCCTTAGCAGTAACTCAGTGGAGGCACAGGGCATTATTACACCAGTATGGGTGGAATTTTTGTAAAAGTAAAAACACAAAACAGATCTCTTCATTTATCTGTATGAAAAACTGAACATGCAGAGCCCCATAAGCGATAAATGGGGGGAAAAAAAAGCAAATGTAGATTTTCAAGGTCTTTTATTAAAAGAAGGGTTATCTTTCCACAGTAGTAAAAGCTTTGGCACATACAGTATAAAAAAATCAAATCACCAACCATAATTACATCAAATTCAACTTCCATTATTTTGTAGACATTAGAAATAATTTTCCATAGTAAAATAGAAGGAATCATATGAAGAGGAAGCAGACACTGATAAATAACACTGAAGGTAGGAAAGGCTGGGTATTAGTAAGGATTGTGCGGAAAAGGAATTACAGTTGTGCATATGGTAAATCTGTGTCAAAGCATCAAGTCTAGCACCACTTTGGGAATATAAAAACACAATGGTCCCTTTTTTGCCATAGATCTCAAGTCCATTTAAGCCAGTGCAACCTGCCCTATGTGAAAAGATCACCTGGCCACAAGTGGTGCCCTACTCCTAAGATTACATGTGTAATCCAAATTTTATAGAATTAATTACATTTCATTAGGGACCATTCCCTTTTAGCTTTTCCAGATCTAATTAAAAGCAAAGTAACATAAAATTACAGTCATTGAATACTGAATGGCATCAAATACTTCCAGTGAATGTTAATGCATTTTGAGATTTTCAGACAGCGAAAGGCACTTGCACTTCTCTACTAAAGATGCCTTTAAATCACAGTGTGCCCATGTCTTGCCATGATTGTGTTGCTATGATGTTACTTTTGGGTCTGTTCAGAATGCTGTGTATCTGCTTGGAGAGCCAGAGGAAGGAAGCACTCAATGGGACATTTCACGTTCTGTTACAAGAGAAAAATAATATTAAAAATGGTAAGATTTATATACCGGGTTGATTAAAAGGCTTAAAAAAAAAAATATATGTAGTTTTCTTTAGAAAAAAATAGCTACTTACCTGGGTAGTAAAAATGAAATGTAATCCCTGCTTATAAATATGCTACATTTTCCACATTTTAAAAATAAACTATGTATTTTCCAACCAGCAGCTTCAAATTGCATCACTAAAAACCATTCTGACAGATTAACACAATACTTACATAATTCTGTTGGTATCTTTGTGTAAACTGAGAAACAGTATGGCCTGAGGTACCATCAGGGGGAGCAATGGCACCTGGTCTATGGCAGTTGTCACACCTCCAGCCCTACAAGGGAAAAAGCGAATGTAATGACTGCATGGATAAACACAGTTACCGTTCCTTGATGAACCAATTCTACTAAAGAAGGTATCATTAGTGGTGTGGTTTAAATGCAAAATGTGATCTTCAACCTGTGGCTCTTCAGCAGTTACAGAATCAGAACTCCCAGAATCTCAATGACAGCTGCCGGCATGTTGGGTATTGTAGTTTTTCAATAAGTAGACAGCCACGGGATGAAGATTATTCATATATCCTACTGCTATACTATAGACCTTAATTACCTGTTGCCCTCCATAGCATGTGCATGAGCAGATTGCCCCTAGATACTCCTTCTGCCACTGTTCGCCAACGTTGTACATCTTTCCATCATCAAAGCACGAAGCCTCATCTGTCAAGAACAAAAAGAAAAGGGGAAAAATAAATTAGCTATTCAGTCAACTTGCCATATATAACAAAAGGTGCACCTGCTACTGGAACTGCATTCTCCTATAACAACTGTCTGGAAATTAACAGGAACGGTGATAATAGACACTGAAAATAAGCCAGTTTTGTAAGTTTATTCCATACTATTCATATCTTTAAACAAGTTTTCAAATATTACAAGTCAACCTCAGAACCCTTCTCCAATGTTAAGTGGTTTGTAGTTGACACAACTATGATATCGATTGAGGATATCAAATATCCACGATTTCTTGGTTTCATGCACCAGTCAGATTTCTCTAGCACTAATCTATACAAAGCGGTCTTATGCTAAAGAAAGGGAGAGAGAAAAAGAAAGATTTATGTTACTAGTCATATTGTACACCTTCTCAGGGCCGGTTTTAGCTATGGAGGATGTGGGAGACTGACCAGGGCGCAATCTATTTGAGGGGCTCTGTCGCCCACAGCTAAACTCACCTTCTCCAGCGTTCGTGATGCACCTCCTCTAAGCACTTCTCCACAATTAGGCAAGTTGAACGAGATGGTGCTCCTTAGCTGCTTCAGATCTTGTCGGCTGTACTCGCTGTGGATTCGGCAGCTGCCAGCAAGACCCGAAGCAGCCAAGGAGCGCTGTCGCATTTAACTTACCTCATTGGGGAGAAGCGCTTAGAGGAGTTTCATCGCTGGAGGAAGTGAGTGGGGGGAGTGGGGCAGTTCGCCCAGGGCGTCAATAGGGCCAGAACCGCCCCTGCTCATTCTGCTAGTTTCCCTCACATGGAAATTACTCCTGAGCTCAGTCTGAGTAAATCATAAGTCACCGGACTGGAGTGCAGAGCAGCATTCTCCATTCAGTGGATGACATTTACTGTCAGACTGATAGATTAAGTTTTTAGTCCATTAGAAAAAAAATTCCTTAGGATGGGGAAGGATGGGTGGGAGCTTGTATCTACTAACAGCCATTTATACTTACGAGGTTCACACTTAAATTCTCCCTTTCCATTGCCAAGGCAAGTGCAGCTCATCATCTGTCCATTCTCTCCACGGCGGTCCCATTTCTCACCGATCCTGTGGTTTATACCATTATCATGGCACCATTCTTCAGGAAAAAGGCAAACACATTGTTACATAAAAGACATTTTAAAGTGTCATACCTTCATATTTCTTAATGCCGAATTAGATTGATAAAAACAGAAAATCCTACATGTTCACCTTTCAATGGTTCCTGCTGTGAATATACATTCTCTTAAACAAAACACCATGCAAGAGGACTGCTGCATAATTCAGTGTTAAGGTGGGCCATTCACATGAGGGATCTCTGCAGCGCATGAATTTTAACTTTCAGTTTAGTTGCTGGGTTTTGTATCTACAACATATTTTCCTTTGTGTATTTCATCTCAAGTTAGTAGCTGAACATCTGTTCCTTGGAATATTTATAGAAGAGGTAGAGAGAAAAGACAGAATGGGAACTTACTGGAGGAGTCACATTTAAAGTGTCCACTTCCATATCCCAGACATTTGCACCAGAGTTTGAATCCAGTCTCTGACATGCGTTCCCATTCTTGACCCACAGAATATTGACTCCCAGTAAATGTGTCGTAGCAGGTGTCTTCAGAGGGGTTCAAGACTCCACCATGGGCACCTTTCAATAAAATAGGTTACATTCAGTGTGTTGTCAGTTGCCTCTCAAGATTATTGACCATTCACTTAATTTTAACAAGAACCCACATATGGATTGACAATAGAATAAATTATTAATATTTAAAAAAAAAAAAAAAATAGTGCATGTTTTAAGTGATGCACTACTCCTAGGGCCAAGAGAGTAGGAGATTCATAAACTAGTACTTCCAAGGACAAAGTAAAAGAAGGAATATCCGGTGCACTTCTGAGCAAGGGCAAGTCTAGGGGCTAACGCACAGGGATCATTTTAACTCCCATATAAAACTACCATTTTGTGCAAGGTTTAAAGTCCATTTACAGAAGTCATAAGTTAGACACTTTTTTTCAAGTGCTGGCTCGTCAGTCACTGTGGATCTCCCAGGTAATACAATATCTGCTGGATGCTGGACAACATTCCCTTAATTGACTGAATGCTGCTCCCACCCTTCAGGGACTATTCTGGCTTTCTCCATTTGCTTAAAGTGAAAGATTTTAGAACATCTTACAAAGCCTTCCATCCATTCAGCCAGACCCAACACTCACTAGGAGCAAAAACACCGTCTAAATATTTCTGACTCTGTTCTTCAGGGTCCAGAGGTTCATTAAGGTGGCATTGATTAGTTTCTGTCCACTTTTTAATTGCTACTCTTCTAGTGAGGATCCACATGCAATACCAAAGCACTAGTATTTCCCTGCAGGGAGCTATTAATACCCATGGTGGGAAAATAAGTTGGTGTTATACAAAATTGATAACACTACAGTCTCCAGGTATTTATACTGCCATTTCAGACCTAAAACAAGTTTCCCTCCAGTCACACAAAGTCTACTAAAGCTGATGCTCAGAAAATTAGCACCCTCAAGACTGTCCACTGTGAAATCTTACAGACAGGAGGTTATCACAGACACAATTCCTCAATCCATTTTCCAGTTATACAGAGCTTGAATCATAATTTTGTCAGAATGAGGATTTAAAAATGCAAAAAAAAAAAAAATGTACATCCCATAAACACCACATGATATGGAGTATCTTAAACAGTATAAAGGAATGCCAAAACTAGAGGGACTGCCTCACAAGAAAAACTTTCACATCAAATTCCTTTCTTTAAATGTATTATTAAATATAAGAATCATAAGTCAAAGGGAAGAAAGGCTAAAATCATTTAAATATGAATAGCAAATCATGAAAAACCAAGCCAGGTTTAGGTGACCCTTTAATTTGATAAACTGAACAGGTCCCCCTTAAACATGCAAAAGTACTTCCAAAATGTATACATAGAACTGTTGTAGCTCTACAAACTATTAACAAATCAGTCTTACCAGGACTGCCAGCGGTTACCCTCTTCTCTAAGATCTTGTATTTATCAGAACCCTTCAATGCCTCAACAAGGATGTTGTAAGTAACTCCCTGAGTGAGACCATTTAGGGTGGCACTTGAAGATGTTCCAGGGACTCTAAACTGCAGGGAAGAGGTAAAGAGATTATTACTAGAGCCAAAGAATTTCTGGTTGCAGATCTTTAAAAGTGATATTCTAGAATGAATTTAGTTGTTTAAGATATAGATAAAGGCATAGATGTTTGCAGCAATATTCCATAATCCTTACCTGAAGTAGAGGTTCGTCATTATCAACCGAATGGCAAGAGATGATGTATTCTGTGGTTTCCAGATGTGGTCTCCATGAAATTGTGGTCTGGGATGCAACCTCCTGGATGCCAGTATCATTCAGCTGTGGTCCTAAACCATGAGGGTAAGGGCCATCAAAATCTCCTCGCTGAATAAGTAAATCGGGATTTATGTTTTCTACCTGAAATTTCTCCCTTCCCTGTGGGTAACGCCCAGGGGTAAATTGCCCTGGCCTTATTGGAACAGCAGTGGTGGGTGTTACTGGACTTCTGAAACCATGTTCCTCTATAAGTTGCCCTTCGTGGCCAGAGCTGGGCTGCTGTCCATTAGAGCCTGGAAGTTGGATACCATTATTATTGTCATAGTTGGCTTGTGTGATGTGTGGAGTCTTCTCTGCACTTGAGGGAACATCAAGAATTTCTTGGCCTGGGCCAGAGTGCGGAAGAGTAACCAAGCGGGGAAGCTCATCTGGCCAAAAAAAGTGTTATGAGCAGTAGAAGCAAAGCATTAGTTAAACCCAGCAGCTATTATTAACACATCAATCAACAGTAGGTAATGAGGTTGACTAACAATTTCCCCTAAGAGCATATTTACTGTCCAAAGTAAATGCAAGTAATGGATATGCTAGAAATCTAAACACAAAGAAACATAGTTTCAACCCTATAAGGGCATTAGCTAGTCACTAGAGAGCATAGGAACAGTGGGTAAGATGCACCACTCAACACCAGCTATCAGGCCATCTGTTCTCTATACCAAAGTTTGTGTGAAAACTCAAGCCCCTAACAAAGAACAGAGTGGCTAGAGTGCTTAATGGTGGAAACCTGAAGGCGCTCAGTGATGCTTCTGCTGAAGTGTAAGAACTTTCAGAAGTCAACTGTCTCACGAATAAGGAGAAAGGGATACAGCAAAGCAGACAGATACGATATATAATAAATAGAATTTAAGGCGAAGTGATATACATTTGAAACTGAAAAAAGAATTTTTTTTTTTTACACTAGTATTTTATGTGCTACTCATAATATGCTAGTGTGAACCTAGCCTTAAGGGCCTAGAGGGCAGTGTTTTATGTTAACATAACTGAGGTTGCTTCCAGGCAGGAGGTGCCCTTTATCCATTGTTCCTGTGTTTCTTGAATATTAAAATGTAAATAAACTGGCCAGTTCAATTCCTTTGACTTTTTAAACTTTCAGACAAAAAAAAAAACAAAAAAAAAACAAAAAAAAAAAAAAACACTACATTGACTGAGAAGACTTGCAGCATGTCATCACAGATTACATTTAAAATAAATTTGTAATATTAATCATTCCCCGTACCAGCAACAAAATTCTAGCCTCACTTACTGTGTAATCAGCCAGGTATTTGGGCCCTGTATCTCCTGTACACACAGACTGACTTTAGTTATATCATGACTTTTGACTGTTAGCGATCTTACTCTGTGTATGTATTTAATTATACAGAGTACATGCATTTGAGATATTTGCCTGGCGTACTTCATTACATCTTTACTGTTCTAGCTTAATTTTGTCATTAGTTTTTGCAGACTTACATTGGTCTGTGTGCATACTTAAGGAAGATATTGGGCCCTAATATAATATTACATTGCTTTTGGGAATAGATTGTGAACCTATGCAAAGGGCTTTTAGTTTTTTTATTTTTTTTTTTTTTTTTTTTTTTTTTTTTTTTTTTTTTTTAATATAATCAGGTTTGTGTAAGAGGCTAATAAAGATTTTTTATATACCGACTGGAGTGAACATAGTTGGAAATCTGTGTTTCTTTAAATGGATAATCAATGATCACATGCAGCAAATACTTACAGGGTTACAACCATACCTACTATTGAAGAAATATGCCTACAGCAAAGCAAAACACCACATAAAATGATTAGATCAATTTGACAAAAATTATTTGCATGAACAATGGATTGTTATAGAAAAAAAACAAAAAAAAAAACAAAAAACAAAATACAAAAAAAAACACAAAATAATTAGAGCTGCCGGTTACATGTTTTAAGCAGGTTTCTTATGATTAGGACCAAGTCTACTAAGCATTTAAAAAGGAAAATAGACCCGTAAAGAAACAGAGTTCTTTTCTGTTTGTGCACTTAAATATACAGATGAACACTTGCCATATTATGGACAGACCATTTATTCTATGCATATTTCTCTAGGATGAATGGAACCTTATAAAATCACTTGCTTCCTCTAGGACTAGAAATGGATCAAGTACATCATTTTGGGATTTCAGTTACAAAGAAAAGTTCTTTACAGCAAATACTGAACCAAACCATAATCCACTTTTGGTAAAAACTTAAAGAAAATAAGGGCTCTTATTTTGTTCATCCCGAGACTTCATAAATGGCCAAATATATAAAAAGAATTGATTTGTTAATCTCTATGTGGAACGAATAGAACAGATGACAAAAGTCCATATGCAAAACTATGGTAGAAAATAGTCTGTGCACATGATGAAAGAATGAAAAGTAGACTGCTAAACAGGATAATTTCCCCTTTAAAAAAGTAAAGCACAAATTGCACTAAGCAGCAGTAAAAGATAAATTGTGATAAAGTTGGAGGACCAGATTTAAACGATGCAGATGGCTTCAGGAGGGAAGGGGAGGATTATGTCATGTGCAGAAATTACATTTTTAGTGATATTTTAAAGGATAAATCCACCCTGCATTTTTTTTCAATTCGTTTTAGTTTTAAATGGCTTATCATGCTGGTGCTATAATGTGCTACAATTGTACTTTTATAAGGGCGAAATTTATAAAGCTTGAGAAAGTCAATTTCGACCTTCGAGTTTTATAGATTTAAAAACAAAAAAAAAAAACACGGGTGCCCAATTGAAAAATATCAATCGATATATTTCAATCGATTTTACAAATCGAAACTTTTCATTTGGATTTTTCAATGGAAAGGTAGCCATACTCTGCATTAGTAATATGGCTGCGTTTTCATAAAAAAAAAAAAAAAAAAGTCTGATCAAAAGTTTCAATTAGTAAAAATCAATCGAAATATATCGATCAATACTTTTCAATCAGGCACCCTGTTTGTTTTATGTATGTATGTATATACATACATATACATACATATACATACATATACATATACATACATACATACATACATACACACACACACATACACATACATAAAAAACTCAAGAAGGTCGAATGAGACTTTTGAGCTTCATCAATTTTGCCCTTAGCCTGGTGAACTTTCTGTTGTCACACAAAACGCTTAAAGGGCCACCAACACCAGATAAATAAAAATAGCCATTTGGATCATTAGCATGGCAGTTATTTTTTAGGCAGTACTTGCAAAAATATTCTCTCCAAGTTGAATTTGTGAATTGTTGTTTCTTTGCTGTTCTTTTGGGCAAAACAGTTGGTTTTCAAACATTATCCTTTTACTCCTTGGTAAAAGGCACATTGTAACTCACTATTTTGTGGCTCCATTAATCACCACTGAAAGTGCTAGTTTCCTACCAGAATTCCTCCCTGGAAGTGAATGAAGTTCTACATGTAGCATTTTGGCCTCTCCTGGAGAGGAAGTTGCAAGATACAGAAGCTTTCTGTATTAAGTAATGCGGAACAAAATAGTAAACAACCCTGAGGGATTAACATACAGCCTTACAAAATGCTAGTGTGGCCCAGACTTATAGGTGTGGTTTTCTGGGGCACTTTATGAATAAGTATTAACTAAAGGTACATAGTTAAAGATTGCAAGGGTTTGTTTACATAACAGATAAACGATGGCTGTGAAAATAAAAGAACCACAAACTTATACATGTCAGGAAATGAAGTCCAAAGAAAACAACATTTTTACAATTTAGGAATAATTGTCATTACAAATCAAGTGACTTTTTTTAATTTTGTTTTTGGTGATACTTGTACTTTCAATTCCCCTTATATCATATTACACAATAAAAAAGCACCCAATTATTTTCTATGCAGTATGGACAGCAGACTGGCCTATTCCCAAAAACAGATTCAGTCCTATGCAGAAAGTAATCAGAGAGGGGTTGCAATTTGTTAGGCCACAAGACTCATACCTGGGAACCTTTAGGCAGCCCATATCTTGGAGCTCCGCCTTAATTGTTTGGAGGCGGGGCTCAATTTGCATCATTTTGGGGCAGGGACCAATGAGCTGTGTTTGGAGCAAGAAAGGGGCAGAGCTACCAACACTGAAGGCATTTCCAGAGAACTTGAGAGTTTGCAAACTCGAAGTCTCTGGATGAAACCCAGCAAGTTCCCAGAACTGTGAAGAAGTCAGCAAGTTAGATTTTTAAAGTGATACACTTCTTGAAAAAGCATCAGTGTGTTTATGCAATTTACTATATCTCATTTAAATAAAAAAAATTCTAGCTGGAAGTCATCATCATGAATCCATCATCCATCCTCATCCCTCATCATTCCAACAGGACCTAGATATTAAAACCTCCTGGGAATTAAACTTCTGTGAGTTCCTAAGGCTATTATGAGGTTTCCCACATCTCACTGAAATAGGCGGAAGTTAATTTAAATCTTACCTGTTCTTTTACGTCCGACAAGGGGCTCACTCTTGAAATTGTTTCGAACAGCAATGATGTAGATTGTATATTCTGTGCCTGGCTCCAGGTCTGCAGAAAAGAAAAAAAAAAAAAGTTCATCCCAGTTCCATATCTAAAATAATAATGATATCTGTACCAATAAAGACAATCCGTGCTAATCATGGCCATTATTTTTTTGGTAGTTCTATTACTTATCTAAAAAGCAAAGGAAATCCAGGAAAATATTTGTGTCAAATATTTTACAAATGGTAGCATTGACACTTACTGGTAATTGTAGATTCGGTGGTTCCTGCCGGCACACGTGGGAGGTGCTCCTTTGGTAAGCTGCCAGCTTTCTCATAACGTATAATGTAACCAGTGATGCGAGCACGAGGAGGCTGCCAGCTGAACAAGAGTGAGTCGCTAGTTGTAGTCAAGAAACGCAAGTTGGATGGAGAGTCCACAGCTTTAAGATAAAAAATATATATATGGTAAAAAGAAAAAAAAAAAAAAAAAAGAAAATTAAATTGAAATTTTAGAATGTAAAATTACCAGTTGTGACATCAACAGTCACAGGCGAGCTGCGAGCATTGTCATTTAGAGTGTACAGGTAGATTTTGTAGTCTGTGCCAGGTTGCAGTCCTATAAGTGAAAAAATTTTAAATAGATTAAAACACACATGAAAGACCCTTGGTACAGAGCATAGCAAGTGTTTCTACAAGCACAAATCGTTTATGCTGTCTAAGGAAACAAAAAATAAAACAAACATTCTTTACCTGTGATGGTATATGTCCTGATGTCTGAGTCAACCATTCTCCTGATGGCATTTTGACCTCCTACAGGAATAGCATCAATTTGGAAGCCAGTGATGGTTTCAGTCTTTGTGCGCCAGGAAAGTGTAACTGTAGTTTCGGTCACATCTTGAACACGTGGACGACGAGGGGGGCTAACATCTAGGAATGGAAAAAAAAAATGACATCATATTATCCTTAATTAGTATGGAAAAGAGGGGGATGAAAGCACAGAATGTAACATGGTGATTTCTGGTGGTGCTAACAGATATGAAAAACAGTATTGCAAGAATGGGAGAACAAGATATCTGTTACACACACCAATCTTTATTCGTATTACAAAAAAAACAGACAAAAATGTAAGCAAGTTAAAATCAAATGGCCCCTAAGGGCCCTGTATGATGTGTGCCCTTGCGTGCCCCTTGCAAAGGTCTACACATCATACAGGGCAACTTGCATCCAGCTTTATCCTCATCTTACAGGTCCCGTTTTTTTCTGCCTACAATATCTTTTTGATTACTATGATTTGATGACCCTCTGCATACTATTGCAGGAGCGTGCACATAATTATTTATTTATCTATACATCTTAGCCACTTATTTTTGAGTCACTTATTTCTTAGACATGCATCATTTTTGTTATATGCTCATCTCCTCAATGCGCATAATTTTTTTTGTTTTGATTTCAATTCATTCTTTGTTATAGATTTTTTTTGTAAGTTGCCCTGATCTATTTATCGGATTGATTTATTTATCCATTTATTGGACTGATTTATTTTTTATATAGATATATTTTCTCCATTCATTCATCCATTTATATTACATCATCACATGCATAAAATACTGATAGTACAGTACCTACCAGGATGCAGTTTTTCTCCTCTTTTGGGGATGTAAGCCCTTAGGGGCCTTTTAATTGATTTTAATTTGTTTCCATTTTTGTCTGTTTTTTTGTAATACGAATAAAGATTGGCGTGTGCAACAGATATCTTGTTCTCCCATCAAATTATCCTGAATATCATATCATATATTACAGATATTGTAAACTTTTAGAATGTTGAAGTGACTATGTAAAAAAAAAGTGTATGTCATTACAGATCTAAATGGTTCTTAAAAAAAAATAAATAAAAAAAAAAAAAAAGATTCAATTGGATCCATACATTGAATTTTGGCAATTACACCTAACTGTACAAGTCTCACGCTTGAGGCTCTTTAGCAGGGTTGTTCTACAGTACAACAGATATACAGATATAAAGCAGTCATGTGACTATTGAAAAAAGGTCAGTACATTTTAGAGACCTCTTTATCATGGGGCAGAAAGCAATTGACAGGAAGCAATCTTCAATCTGTCTCTCTCCTGCTAGACTACAATTCTCTGGTCTAAGAGCTTATCTGGATTTCTATTTTGAGATTTCAATTTGGCATAGCAGTTATTCCTACAAAATGTTAAATTCCCAGTCTTCTTGCCTTGGGATTGTATAGCTGCTGAAGACCTTATTTCACAGAGAAAACAGGAATATTAAGGCCCTTTCCCTAAAATTTCCATTTTTCTCCTACTTCTACACATTACAAAACTCACTTGAGGATACAGCTTGGGTTAAGCCAAAGCGGCTGTCAAAAATGCTTCACATTACAAATAGTTAACATGACATCCCATGGAGCCTGGGATACAGACAGGAACATAACCTATTTAGCAGCTACATATTGCTTGAGGAATTGCACAGAATCGGCAAACCAAGGCTTTGTTTTACATTAGTTTGCATGTCTCAGTGATAGGAACAGAATACTTACTATCAAGAGTAGAAATTACACCCTGCAGTGGCAAACTTGTCAAGGAGTCCTTCAGAGCATACACGCTGACCTCATATTTTGTAGCAACCTGAAAAAGTTCAGAAAGTATTACCTCATAGTAATGGAAGTATTTTAAATGGCATTGTAACCTCAAAGCACACTTGCCAATTCAGATTTGTACCAACCCTGCTACTCACCATCAAACCACTTATTGTAGTAACAGTTACACCAGGAGAAAGCCTGATCTCCTTCGTAGGTCCAGTTTTATCCTTGGGGTTCACACGCACTAAATACCCAGTAAGCAGGACATTTGGAGCATGCCAGCTGAGGGTAAATCCACTTGGAGTCACTTGAGAAAACTGAAGGTTTGTTGGGGAAGGAATGGCTGTGGCACAAAAAGGTCAAATTAAAAACCAGAAACACTGAAGGTAGACCAATGATGAATCCCACAGTACACAGATTGTAAGTGACATAAGCATGCTACAAGAAACATGCAGAGGAAAAGATTTTCTACAAAAAAAAAAGTGCATTAGAGTCCTTTTATACAGAAACAAATTATTCAAGACCTGATAGTCTTTTGAAGAGTTTACATTTTCAATATTATAATTTCAGAAAAAGACGAATTCATAAAAACACAACCACTTGAAACAATGTTGTTGGGAAACCAGGCACAAACAGATTAAATCCAGTAAGCTATAACATAGGTTGGTAAACACTATGGGGGTTATTCACAAACAGTGGATTCCCATAGCAAATCCGCAACAATTTCCCCATTGTAAAGTCATGACAAATTTTTAATGTTAAGATTGCAACAATTTTCCCATAATAAAGTCACGACCGACAATAGCAGCCTACTGCGACTGTCTTTATCTGACAAATTAGCAACAATTTGGACTTTAGTGAATAACCCCCTATGTTTTTATTTCCAACTTTATTTAAAATATAGAGCTCTGTTTGCCAATACTATTAAAGGGATAGCATCCTAATATTTTGAAGTAGTCACATTTTATAGTTTAGTGCTGTACCATTTTTAGTCTGTACTATGTTTTTCCGACTTCGCACAGGTCCTCTTATCTCAAGCACCTTGCTGATAAAATGCAATGATAGCTTTGAGTCTTGAAACATGTGGATTTTGGGTTACAAAGATGCATCGCTGTTGGGTTTGTAAATTAATAGGTGGATTATTCACTGTGCAATCAAAGGGTCTATAACTATAATTTTCAGTGCTAATCAGGGATACGAAACAGTGTGCATTTAATTTGTGGTGAAAAGAAAAAAAACAAAAAAAACTTTTCTTCTAGTGGTATTATCCCTTGTCAATGCTATTGGCAACAGTTTCTACACAAGCACACAAAGAAACTTAGAGAACTGCATAGTAAACACTGAGAAGTGAACAACTTAAAGGAGTTTACTTCACATGCATCCTATACACTGACACCAGTGGGCCACAATGGTTTTCCCATCTTGGCCAACTGGACAGGCAGCCGATATACCTGTGTTCTGGACTCCAATCAGTGGCTTGCTCTCCATGTCATCGTGCATAGCCACAATGCTCACAGTATACTCTGTGCCCGGCCTGAGACCGTGCAACTCTGCAGAGTCATCCTCTCCTTCTGGAAATGGGAACAACTCTTTTACTCCATCCTCTGGATTTGAGTAGGTGACCCTGTACCGGGTTACCTGCCCATCTGGCACCTCCCAAGCCAGTCTAATTGAATCAACACCCACATCAGTGAATGTCAGTCCTTTAGGGCGGTCAATGTCTGTTAGGCAAATTAACCAGGAAAGCAGTTAGCAGCAGAGATTGGCAACTTAGTAGGCAGCAAATTAGAAAAACCTTTCACTGCTATAAGGCTTGCAAAACATGCAGTTCCTTTTTAGTAGTGAAAAAGGAGTTTAGCCACACCCAGATTTTTTTCAAGCTAAAGTAGCCTATAGCTGGCCCAGTATGCATTGTAAAGCAAAAGCACTTCTCGTGTCAAAAATCAAGAATACATTTAGCTGCCAGTACTAAAGAGGCAGTCATTCTGTCAGATTATTAGTATTACAACAGAATTAGATTATAACAATCTGTTTGAGAGTCAGTCTTTCATCTGCTACTTAGATGGACCAAATTATTGAATAAAAAAAAAAAAAATTAAGTTATTTTTTTATGGCACTCAACCACACAAATTAAATTACATAGTGAGAGTCAAGCCTAAAAAGCAGGCATAGCAAGCAAAATTAAAACCTATTCCATAAATTATGTATTTGCAAGCAGTGCAATGAATTAAAGAGGATAAAGGCTTTAATCAATCTTTGGAAATTTCTTGACTGGCTAGGCAAGAACTAAGCGCTGGTGATGGTCAGTCTCATGGAGTCAGAAAAAAATAAAGGTAATAATAAAAAAATAAAAAATTGTGTAATATATATTGTATAATAATCGTCAAGAGGAAATTCCAACCCATTGTACATTACTTACTTGTTACTGCAGTTTCAACCAATGGCTCACTCTCTCCATTTTCACCTTGTGCGTAAATGCTCACAACATATTCCACAGTTGGCTGTAGTCCCACAATGGTCATTTCAGTTTGGTCTGTCAGGGAACAAAGACACTAAAGTATTACAAACCAAAAATTCTTCTTGTAAAAAGTAGTAAGGTTTAACTATTTGATCTTTTGTTAAAACACAAAAAGCACAAAGTATTCTGTACAATCACCTGGAGAAACAACCTGGGAAAAGGTCTCTCCTTGGCCACCTTTTGGGATACTAGTTACCCTATAGCCAGTAACAGGGCCTGGAGAAGGTGTCCATTTAACATGGATGCTGTTGTCTTGGACATCTGTGACAGTCATCTCTGTTGGCTGGTCAACATCTGTAAAGAAAGGGCAGCCATTTTCAGATGGTGCAAGTATACAAACAGTATTGAAAGCTTTCATTCATGGAATGTAGGCTCTATGGGGCAGGGACCTTTAAGAGCTTATCTTATTCAACACCTAGCATGTACTATATAAAGTTCTTTACTATAGTCTGTGTATTCTAATGTATTGTAATGTTAATCATTGCTATATAAATTAAATATACACTACCATTCAAAAGTTTGGGGTCACCCAGACAATTTTGTGTTTTCCCTGAAAACTCATACTTAATGACTCAATGATTCTTATTTGAAATAATAATTTTCTACTTCAAACTTTGCTTTCGTCAAAGAATACTCCCATTGCAGACCTTTGGCATTCTAGTTGTTAATTTGCTGAGGTAATCTTGCATAATTTGGAGGTGCGCTTTGGGTCATTGTCCTGTTGCAGGATGAAATTGGCTCCAATCAAGCGCTGTCCACAGAGTATGGCATGGCCTTGCAAAATTGAGTGATAGCCTTCCTTATTTAAAATCCCTTTTACCTTACAAAAATCTCCCACTTTATCAGCACCAAAGCAACCCCAGACCATCACATTACCTCCATGCTTAACAGATGGTATAATGCACTCTTCCAGCATATTTTCAGTTGTTCTACATCTCACAAATGTTCTTCTGTGTGATCCAAACACCTCCATACTTAAATTAGTCTGTCCATAACACTTTTTTCCCAATCTTCCTTTCTCCAATGTCTGTTCTGTTGCCCATATTAATCTTTTTCTTTTATTAGACAGTCTCAGATATGGTTTTTTCTTTGCCAAACTGCCCTTGAAGGCCAGCATTCCGGAGTCACCTCTTCACTGTAGATGTTGAAACTGGCATTTTGTGGGTACTATTTGATGAAGCTGCCAGTTGAGGACCTGCCAGGTGTCAATTTCTCAACTAGAAACTCTAATGTACTTGTCTTCTTGCTCAGTTGTGCAGCAGGGCCTCCCAGTTCTTTCTACTCTGGTTAGAGCCTGTTTGTGCTCTCCTCTGAAGGGAGTAGTACACACCACTGTAGGAAATCTTCAGTTTCTTGGCAATTTCTTGCATGGAATAGCCTTCATTTCTCAGAACAAGAATAGACTGTCGAGTTTCACATAAAAGTTCTCTTTCTGGCCATTTTGAGAGTTTAAATCACAAATTCTCAACTAGCTCAAAGGAAGGTCAGTTTTATAGCTTCTCTAATCAGCAAAACTGTTTTCAGCTGCGCCAACATACTTGCACAAGGGTTTTCATAACATCCAATAGCCTTCTTACACAGTTAGCAAACACAATGTACCATTAGAACACTGGAGCGATGGATGTTGGAAATGGGCCTCTATACACCTATGTAGATATTGCATTAACAACCAAACATTTACAGATAGAGTAGTCATTTACCACATTAACAATGTATAGAGTATTTCTGATTCATTTAATGTTAGCTTCATTAAAAAAAACAAAAAAAAAAAACAAAAACAAAAACAAAAAAAAAAAAAAAAACTGCTTTTCTTTCAAAAATAAGGAAATTTCTAAATGACCAAAAACAAAAACTTTTGAACAGTAGTGTACATAGAACAAACTCAGCACAAGCCTCATATGCACACACAAATTAACAGAAGAAAAAGCAAAATAAAATAATCTTTAAACTAGTAGAAAAAGTAAACTACATCACTCTTCTATACATACTGCAAGTCCTCCCCTATTAAATTAGCAACTGGTTTTACCTGTTGTGTAAATGAGGGTAACTGGTTTGCTAGTAGCTGGGCTGTCTCCTCGCCCAGTCACGGCATAGACTGTGATAGTGTAACTCACTCCTGGATTTAGACCTTTGATTGTCGCACTGTTGGAAATGCCTGGCACTGTAAACTCCTTTTCAGGACCATGGCCACCTATATTAAACAAACCCAGAGAAAAGGAAAAACAAAAAAAAACAAAAAAAACAAGCATGTTTAATACAGAACAAAGTATCTCAAGTTTTTCACTGCCACCAACAAAAACTCAGCATGTGACTTGACTGATGAAAGGCAACTACATTCAAGTTACTTATAGAGACCAACCACCACAGTGAACTGAAAATCACATCCTCCATACTTCTCTGAATGATACTGAATTATCAAGGGTTGCATGGAGTTTTAATTAAACAGCTAAGGGACTGGAAGTTTTAAATTTACTGTACACCATACAATCAAGCATGATACTGCAGAAACTCACCAGTCTCGGAATAAGTTATCCGGTAGTAACGTACACTCACTGCTGGTGCTTCCCAAGAGATGGTGAGGGTATTAGGAGAGGAAGAGGTCACTCCTAGACCAGTTGGGACATCAGAAACTGTAAGACGGATGGGCAGAAGTTGTATACGAGAAAACAAGAATATTAAGAACATGTTTGTGGATATTAGCATTCAACACATTTAATATTGTTCAGAATGCACAGAACAAAGAAATCTTACTAGTAGCTTGCTGCCCAGACAGTGGTAAGCTCTCCTGTTGACCGTAGAATGCAATGATATACACAATGTATTCTAAACCGGGACTGAGGTTGGTGAGTGTAATAGAGTTCCTGGTTGGAGGTACCCGCTCCTCTTTAGGTCTCCCTGCTCCATTTTCTAATTGATAGCGAATCTTGTATCCCTGGATGGTGGCGCGGGGAGCAACCCAGTGCACAGTGAAAGAATTTGGGGTGATTTCAGAAAAGTCAATTCCACTAGGAGAGTCCAAAGCTATTCGTTATGTTAAAAAAAACAAAAAAAAAAAAAAAAAAAACAACTTTACTCATTTGAACAGAGCAACTGGAATTAACAAATATACTATACATTTATCATTGCTTCACAGCAAACAGAGATTAAGTTCAGCATAGACAAGTACAGAGAATTCTTGCATTTGTCAAGTCTTTTTGAAAGACAAGTGTTACAACAACAAGGCAAACTATGCCAAAGCAACAAGTAAAGGACTGCATTAGCCCGACAGCTATTCCTACCATAGATCACTAGTCCTTTAAACAGAAAGCTTTCAGACTCTACATTAAATGGATGATAATCCAACACCTGACTATAATATATATTCTCATGCAGATTAAACCAACAACGTAAACTCAGAGCTAAAAAAATCTTTTGATGTGAATTTAAGATAATCAGAAAGGGAAGGTTTCTGAACCACCATGTAATGGTAAATGTCAGTATTAAAACACACACCAAAACGCTAAAAGCAGAAGTCAAATGCACCTTGGTCTAGTTATTTTTAAAAGAGAATTGCCATGTATTTTATTGTGAGACAAGTTCTACTCCCACATTCAGGGGGTTATTCAGTAAAGTCAAAATTGTTGCATATAGGTGTGAATTTTCCAGCTAAAGACTGTCACCATAGACTGCTACTGTAGTAGTTGAGTCTTTATAATGAGAATATTGTCGCAGTCGCGAGTGACTTTTCTATGAAAATATTGTAGCAAATTTTAAAATGGTCGCGACTTGGGGGAAGTTGTCACAGATTTGCTATGGGAATCCGCCATTAAAGAATAACCCCCTCAGTCTCACTGACCCTGAGAAATTATGCAGAACATTCAGAAACCAAACAAAATGTACTTACTTGTTTTGGATACTCCGTTGAGGGCACTGCTTTCTCTCTCCTCATAGACAGAATGAACACTGACTAAATATTCAGTGAATGGTAGAAGATCTACAAACACAAATTGTCAAGTGGTTAAATATAAGTCAGGAAACAGAGGTTTTAGTGTCCCACCAGCTGTGACCTTACTTGATAGAACCACCATGTTGTTGGATGGAGAAAGAGTGAGTTCCGTCACATCTTCTGGTTTCTTCACAGGAGAATAGCGGACTAGGAAACTGGAAAGCTCAATAGAGGTTGGAGGAGACCAGGTAACTCTCATAGTGTCTGGGCCAATGTTGGTAAAGCGCAAGTTGGTTGGGGGTGGAACAGCTATATAAAACAAAAGCAAAAAAAAAAAAAAAAATTAAGAATAAACATCTTAAAAGCAATGTTTAAATGAGCCATGGACCTTCATGCAGACGTATTGCATGCATCTATTATTTACCAAGGTGAATTCTGTGACACTTTGTTCTAACCCTCTTCCCAAGTCTAAAAAAAACAACAATTTAACAAACGAGAGATACTTCCATTTTGTGAGTGTTCATAACCCCACCTTGTATGTATGTTAGACTGGTCATCCATTTTCCTGTAACATGGATGCCATAGCTATATAAAAAAGTTAACAATATATAATTTGTACAGGAGTATATCATGCTTTGGTACCTCCCAACCCACTGTTACATGCAGTACAGTGTGCACAATGCTGTATGTGCAGTCACCACCAGCATTATCACTTGGAAGACTAGCCTAGATTTTCATAGCCAGCTGAACGCGCAGATTTAAAACAAGCTGTAAATGCAGTTCTTAAAGCAGCCCCTGAGAGGATAAGATACATTGGTCTGGCGTGGTCTAAAGAACATAAGCATTGTTTTATTTAACATAATTACAATAAATGAATGAAAGTATTAATGCAGCTGGTGAGCCCATGCAGCAATGCCCACCCTTTGCAAACTAGTCAGCATTGTACAATCACCCGTGTGCTGTATGATTGTGGTCGGGGCACTCTCTCCACCATTAATGAGTGTTATCACACTGATCTCATAGTCAACGCCGGGTTCCAATCCTGAAACTTTGTAATACCCATCTGTGGGGCTCACAAATTCCTCGTTGATGGGGATAGATTCTCCTGCAGCAACCACCGTGATTCGGTAGCCAATTATGTTGGAGGAATTAAGGGGTGTCCACCTCAGGTCAATGCTCGTGTCAGTTACATCGTCATACTTTAAGTCAGTGAGCTGGGGAACATCTGGCAGTGGGGGGGAAGCATGGAAAAAGCAGAAGGTGGAGGCATAAAAGGGGAGGAGGCAAAGCAGGTCAGTTAAGATTGGGATAATTACAGGAAACTGTTATATAAGCAATATTGAAACAAAAGCATTTTGGTACTCTGCAAGTAAAATTAAAGCACGCTATTGATGATTCACTGTGCAAGGCTTTACCATTATCTGTTTGGATGCCTTTAAAAATAATATGTATTCTGCAAGTAACGAAAATGACACATTTAGAAACCTATCACATTATGCTAGAACCAATGATTTGCATAATGCACCTTCACTAGGTGTTAATGTCCTTATTCCCTACAGATTAGTAACAATTAATTTAGGTTTCTATGGATATCTATAGAAGATGGAGTCGTTTCAATTTTTTTTTTAAATTGCAGCTACTGCGCTATTTTGGCAACCGAGTGATCACAATAAACGAACAATAATGTCAATATCATAGAAAATTTGCTATTGTGAAGAAATTTCCATGGACACCAATAGAAACCTAAAATCCTTGATGCAAATTAGGAGAAAACACTTTGTGCCATTAAAATAGGCCCAACTTTGTAATCACGTGCAATAGTCACCCATCTCAATTTGGCAATGCTACTGCCACAAGTTAGATGTTCACTTTGGAGTGTATTGAAAAAGGATTAGGATTCTTAAGCCAGAAAAAGGACACTACACAAATTCAAGTGCAAAAAAAAAATTCCAAGTTTCAAATCGCAAAAACGTATCCATTCCTAACTACAAATCAGATCTGAAGAAAAAGTAGTAAAGTCCAGAAAGTTCAAGTGTACCAAGCTTTAATAAAAACATCAAGAGCCGAATTCACTATAGTCCGAAGTGAG
>WMED01003786.1:984-21661 GCA_019650415.1 Pipa parva
TGCTAGCCTACTTCCATTTTCTAATCTGCTGGACAGGTCTTATCTGTGCATGCTCAGAGCTATAAACAGGCTTTTCAGATAGGAGAGGGGAAGGAGGAATTCTGTTTCTCTGTATAGTTTGTGACCTCACTCGGAGGGCAGGGCTTATCGGCACTACTTAGGAACAGTCTGTACACAGAATAGGAAGGGGAACTGAACTGTATGATTAAGAGGTGAGAACTCCTGATCCCAAAATTGTTTTTATATTTTAATATTTAAGTTTAGGTTTATACTTTAGAAATGTAAAATACATGCATAGTTTTGTCCATAACTTTACTTACACTTTAAAGTCTATGACATTCATCATATTATTCTGCAATGTTGACCTAAAAAAAAAGGCAAAAAAAAAAGGACATGTGGCAAAATCAAATTATCTTCCTCTTTCTGACTCCAAATATGGCCCTCAGAACAATGCCCTGGATCAGGAAGCCACCTCAAATTATATAGTATCCAACTTGTAATTTTTTTACACTCAAGATAGGCATCTAAGCCCCTTGTGAACTCTTTTAGTGAACTCACCATGACAGCTTCATCAGACAGAGAGTTCCATAGTCTCATTGCCCTTACAGTAAATAATCCGTTTCTGTGTTGATACAGAATTCATCTTTCCTCTAGATGTGTAAGATGCCCCGTTGTAAAATATGCAGTTCTAAATCAGTCATGGTAGAAAAAATATTTGATAAATTTATACAAATTAATAGGTGATCCCAAATCATCTTTTTTATGAACTAAATAACCTCAATTTTGAACTTTCTTGACACTGTAGTCCACCCTTTGTCTTCTTAAGCAATTTAGGGGGTTATTTATCAAAGTCCGAACAGTCGTGTAAATGCCCATATTCACATCCATTCGCAAATTCTCCAACTCCGCTTATTCAACAATCTCTGAGATGTGACAAATCATGACCAATTCTGACGCTTACTCCAGTTGTGGACTTACGGAGCCTTTCGTATTAATTTGCGTGCGCGTGCACAGGTAATTCGGCTATTCAGCATGAGACGGAGTCTGTCGAAGTGGCGGATTTTGCAGTGTGTACTGCTCCAAATAAACCTGTTTGCCTTCGCCACAAAAGAGTGGTGAATTGAGGGGTTTGATGACAGGGCTTCAGTGTTGCGTAAGGCAATAATTAATTAAAAAGTAACAATAGCGACTGAGACTAAATTAGTCTACTATTAAACATGAACTAGGCAAAAGGTGACATATAAAAATAAGTATTTTTCACTTATAAATAGTTAGTGGGATATAATGAGACAGACATCACTTCCCTTCACTGGAGGAATTCTCTTCACTCCGCATGACTTCTCTTTCTACTATTGTGCGACTGACTACGTTGCACTACGCATGCAATGGTGTCCAATGCTCTCCGCTTCTTCATGAATAAGCAGAAGTGAATTCGTGACTTCCTAGTTGTATTGACATGAACAGACGTGGAGTCACTATGCAAGGCGAATTCAAACTTTGATGAATAACCGTCTTAATCTTTTGTTGCCTCTGGTGTGGCATGTGATACAGATAGTATTTTACAAGTTATTAATTTTAGGTCCTTGCTCTAAGTGTACTGCCTAAGTCACTGAAATATTGTAGAGACCATCCACCTACCTGCAACGATCCTGGTTTTTGTGACAGATTGCCCTATCTATTCCCCTAATAATGGAATACTCCACTATCAGCTCTTACCTGCCTGCCCTGACATCCTATCTCCTTTCTTACTGGAGCAGACATGCCCCTGGCTATTTGAGGAAGTGCCTTGCTGCAGCAGTGCTACTCCTGAACTGACATCCTTCTCATATGCCTACTTGGTAAACTTGTTGGTCCACTCTTCCCACTGCCCTACCACCTGTTAACCAGCAATCTGCCTAATTTCTCTTCACCTGCATGCTTGCAACCCCACTCTCATCTTCCTCAGTGAGTGCCTGGTCAGTGAGAAGTGACTTATTTTCATGTTATCAATAGATCTCAGTGCTGTAAGTTGCTCATTTTCAAAATGCCCCTGGGATTCCAAAGGTGCAACAAGTGCCCATTTTCCTCAGCAGCATGCAGCTGTTCAACAACTCCATACATTCAGGGCCAGATCTTCTTATAGGCACAAGAAGCACCTCTATAAAGTTGTCTTAGTCAAAAGGGCCCCTGACTCCTAGTCTGGGACATAGGCAGGGGAATCAAGAAAATTAATTCTAATTACAAATCATTTTTAAATAGTCAAATGTTGATTCTGACAATTTTTTTTACACTTTGCATGAAATTATGTCATACATCACTTCAGTTCACTCTATAATTTAGTCTGCTTGTTTATTTTTACAAAGGGGTGTGGTCTTAGGCACCAAACACTCTGTGCCTTTAAGCTTCTGAAATGTATATACAACACTAAAATCATTATACAAGATGGGCAGTATAACAAATATAGATAACTCCCTTCTAAAACCACTTAATCTGAAGTCACTGTATCACAAGTCACATACTTCAGACAAAACATACTTAAAACATACACCCTGTCTTTTAAATGTTTTTAACCAGTTTTCTTGTGATCTATGTTTTACAAAAACTTTTCACATAATTCTTTTGTATAAATAAAATTAATTTTTTAGTGTGCACAACATTAAGGGTTCTGTCTCTCTTTTGTATAATAAAACATATATAAAGCGCCACAAATTTACACAGCGCTGTACAATTTAGCAATACAAATGTAATACAGACATGGGAAAAGTGCATTATGCAATACAAGTATAATATCACAAGGATACTTCACTTTAGATGCCAGATTGTGGGGGACACAAGAGGTTTGAGGTCCCTGCTCCATAGAGCTTATAATCTAAATAGTAGAAAGACTTACGTACACAGATGGAAAAATAAATCAGAGCAGCAACAATGTGTTGAAACACATAAATACATAAATAAGTACAAATATTAAGCAAAATAACTACATAGCTTTGTGTGTAAGACAAAATGTGCATAACTATATTTTTAATCCATAACTAGTTAGTAAATTACCCTGCAGCATCCTGCACATTTACTCATCATCTCTGCTACAACCTCTTCTGGTATAAATAGGGTTGCAGAGCTCCATATCGGTTTAAGGAAATAAAGTGAATATTAAATAAAGGTTATATAGTTATAAAGCCCACATGCACTGAAGAAACTGCAGACATATATATATATTTAGATGGTTGATCTAAAACCCTGTTGTGGGATTATGCATGTTTTTCAAAAATGAACTGCCATGGGCATATGTAGTTTATAAATCAATGCTTCTAGCAATACCTGTAGGGGGCACCAAAGCAAAGTTTAAATAATGTCCATTTTTATAAGCTAAATAGAACCTCTTACAAAAAATAACAATGACTGAACTGCCTGTTAAAACATTTTATGTGAGAATTAAAACCTTTTTCAGTAAACATATACTTAAATAAACTATTTTCAGAGATTACTTTTGTTCCAGCATGAAAACTACACTAAGGTAGGATTAAGAAGATGTACTTTTTTTGGTAATGACATGATATTAACCTAATAGAACAATGATGCTCTGTAACTCTTTCATACATCTGCTGATGAACTGCAGAACTCTATGCTTCATATAATAACATACTGTCTAAGAAACGCCTGGGAATTTTTTGGGCAATCTAACTCAAGATGCCTCACAAAGTTCTTAGTGTTGTCTCTACATACAGCCGACTATGAAAAGAATTATCCAGCCATCCGGAATGATCACAGCAACCTCCCATGTAAATGTGACCTTCTCATTACTTCATAGAGTCGCAGTGTCTCTGTCATTCACAGTGAAGCACATTCTTTCACTTCATTGAATCCTGCTTGGAACAAATTTCTAAATCCTTTCCTCTGTGCCTAGTCCTTCACGTGCTTATTCTTTTTAGGCCACCATTCTCCAAGACTGACTTTTCTGTATTGTGAAATACTTTTTGTGTCTTGACTTCTTTATTACTTTATGCATCTAGGGATTTAAAAAACAAAAAATTACAATTATAATTACTACTTGACGAAAGGGCATTCCAAGTCCTGGAAACATTACAAATATTTTGCGTAACACGTTATGATATCTGCATGTTTTGTTTGCTTTGTATCCCTGCAATTAATATTATGTATTTCATTAACTTTTATTGGTAAAGAAACACAAATTTGGGGGTTATTCTCTAAAGTCTGAATTGTTGTGTAAAGGTGTGAATTCACCAGCTAAAGACAGTCGCAATAGACTGCTACTGTCGTAATCGTGCCTCTATAATGAGAATATTGTCACAGTCGCGACTTTACAATGGGAGAATTGTCACAGTTGTGGATTTGCTATGGGAATTCACTGTTTGAGAATTCGACAGTCGGATTTGGACTTTAGAGAATAATCTCCAAACTCTTTTGCATCTACTTTTTCTGTTCAGTAGATGTATTTTAATTCCCAAGTTCATACACTTTTTGTTAAATTTTAGGCATCTTCAAAAGGTGAGGCTTTATTTTTATGAATTTACATCTTACCTATGACTGTGGCTAATATAGCCAGCGTACAATAAAATTCATAAAAATGAATGGTCATTTAGAACCTACATCATTACCCACCAATAGTATCCCTTCTTGCTTACAGTATGCCCATGATCAGTTGTCATATGCACCCATCATCACCTGTCATAAAGTACTTAGGTGAGAATTATTTGTGTTAATTAGCACTGGAGTAGGTTCAGGGAGCTATGAAGTCTTCAGTAAAACAAATTTTTTTTTGTTAATTTATTTCTATGGAAGGCAGGTAGACTTGAGGGTTGGTGGCTCCTGACTTGAAGGGGGATATTCTTTCTGCATGATTGGTGTCTAGACTGAATTATGTCTTTCACCTAAGGTTTTTCTGTTGTCAATCAAGCTGATGGATGGATTACAGCTAATATCTGGAGCAGAAAAATTTTAAATTAAATATTATGTTCAGCAGAAAGCATTATAAAACTATTTCCTTTGGTTTCTAACCATGTATATCCTATTATCTTGGATTCCCCTGTTTAAAAGAAGAATAATCCCCTAGTTGATAGGTATCAAATTGCACTTAGTTCAGGGAGCCTTTATTTCAGCAGGAAAATATTGCCTTTGAAGATCTTCATGTCTAGGTGACTATCCTGTATAACTTTAATTTCAAAGCACGTGCTGATGTTTTGATTAGAAAGAAGGTGAGCGATTACCCCCCTTATAGGTCTTTGTACACTTATGAAGTTCCTTTGAACTGCTTATCAGAACATTGTATCTTTGGTTAAAGTTGGAACTCTCAGATCTGTAGTATTGAGACCATTACAATTCATAGCTTTAGTTCCCTGGTACTCATAACAAAAACAAAGAAACACTTTTGATCTGAACTCTGCATATTTATGGACCAAGGTTTAATTTCCTTAAGTTATACACAAGTCTATGTTAAGTGACAATGCTACTTGCAGTGTTCTAAATATGATACTGAAATTCTTAAGAACAAGTTAGAGGAATATATGTCTGTATATTTTTATTAATACGGCGCCACTAGGTTACGCAGTGCTGTACAATCCAACAATAAAATTATTACATTTTGTATTAATTTTCTTATTTGATTGGCACCTATAGGCTAATGAACTGACACTTTATGCTGTTGCACTTGTTACCCTCCTCTGTTTAGTTAGGTCTTCCTCTCATTTAGACTGTAAGCTCTATGGGGCAGGAACCTCCATCCTCTTGTTTCAATCATGGCCTGGCACTCAGAGTGATTTTGTTTATTATAAGCTTGTAATTTATTTCACTTGTTCACTTGTTAAGCACTTTTCCCTTGTCTGTATTATAACTGTATTGTTGGATTGTACAGCACTGCTTAACCTAGTGCCACTTTATAAATACAAATGTGCATACATATACGGTACATACTTAACACAGACATGGGAAAGTGCTTAACAAAGAACAAGTGAAGTAAATTACAAACCTATCTCCCTCTAAGTCCATATCAGATGTCACTAAATAAAAGTCCTTTAGTACTGAAGAAGGAACCTACCTAGAGCCCTCCTAGACAAAGCATCTTACATTTTGCTAATACAGGAATGTAACTGGACATTATTGGAGTACAAGCATATAATACTTTAGAAATAAAGAGGCAATCTCTACTAGGATAATGCAAAGGATATCAAAACAGGTACATACACTGAAAATTTCACAGGGAAACAAATCTTAAAAACTGGAATTAAATAAAGATAGCTAAAGGAAGCGTTTAACACTCCATACTATCATACTTATGGACCATACTATCTAGCCTGATAATCTGTAAGGCTTCTTTGTGCAATTGTAAGCTGTTACTGTTTCCCCCCGACCCCAAACATTTTTACTACGTCCAACACTATCCATTTTAGCTGCTCTACTTTATGACCTGATCTATGAAAGTTTTGTAAAATAGCAGCACCTTACTACAGTTTCTAATATGGCTGTAGTGTTCCTTAAATCTAGTTTTTACTGCTCTGCTGGTCCGACATATTAATTTCCCCAGGGACATTAAACATGTACAGTATATGTCCTGCTCTATCTCACATGAGGTGAAATGCTTTATTTTAAACCTAGAGCTCTAAGTGGGAAGATTCACTGTATTGCCTGGGATAATAGTGGAACAGCACACACATTTTAGGCAGAGGAATGTCCCCAACCTCCTACTGCCCTTATCTAGTTTTTCATAACAAAAGGATGGACATTTTTGGAATCCAATGCAATACTCTAAATAGTACATACATTTCTAGCAAGAAATATGTTTCAAAGCCATATGTGTTCAACTGAAATATTTGTGTACTGCAGTGGTTTAGTGGTTAGCACTGCTCCCTTGCAGCACTGAGTTCAGTTCCACCCTGGACTTCATCTGCATGGAGTTTGTATGTTCTCCCGGCACTTGCTTCGGTTTCTGCCCACAATCCAAAAACATACATCTGTGTGTGTTTGACTGAATGGGGTTTAAGTACTATGGGTTTCCAGACTGCGCAAGCTTTTTGTAATGTTACTGTATGAATCCTTTTTGAATGGAATTTAAATTAGCCCAATAGGTCTTAAGAATAAAGGTTTTAGAGGGTTATTCTCTAAAGTCCGAATTGTCACGTAAAGGTGTGAATTCGCCAGCTAAAAACAGTGGCAATAGACTACTACTGTTGCAGTCAGTTGCGTCTTTATAATGAGAATATTGTCGCAGTCGCGACTTTACTAAGGAAATATTGTCTCAGCCACAATTTTAAAAATTGTCAAAGTCGCGATTTTGCAATGGGAGAATTTTTGCAGTTGCGGATTTGCTATGGGAATATGCTGTTTGAGAATTCGACAGTTGAATTCCGACTTTAGAGAATAAACCCCGCTAAGTGTTTAGAATATTTGATCAATCTCTGAGCTACTCTAACACTAGGCTTACAATAAAATAAAAATAACTTTGTGTACTATATTATTATGTATATATTAAGTAAAAGTTATTTTATGTGCTGCCGTCATGTTTGAGTAATCATTAAATTCACTGCTAACCACAGTTAAAATTGTGTTGATAAACACAGAAACACTCATAATAATTCTGTTTTAGAAAGAGAACAAATTATACAAACACACACACGACTATATACAATATTAGACAGTTGCTGCATCTTAGCTTACATTGTGTAGGGTCTAATGAACCATAAAAAGCATAAGTATCCAGAATTTTAGTAGCTCTCAATCTAAGGAGTGATGAGATACTGTAAGACATCAAATAAAATCTTGTGCCGATCTGTGCTGCATACAAAGTAGTTGCAGTTGTTTTTCTCTGTGGAAAGAAAAAAAAAATGTGCCATGCAAAATGTCACTTCATAAATATAGAAGACAAGGTTTTACAGTGTGACATTGTCAGCTACATTTTCTCTGTGGAATGTGTCTGTGATATAATGGGGAATCTACCCCATAAGTGTTATATCAAGTGGAAGCTTAAAATAATGTGTGCTATATTTATAATTACAATACTAATAACAGTTTAATTATTAAAATATTTAAGAACAAATTAAACTACTTATGACACAATTTACTTATGTGAATATAGATTATCCTTTCCTTAATTTATTTAGAAACATTTTGGGGGTCATTCATTAAAGTACGAATTTCAATAGTGTGGTGACTTCGCATCTGTTCATGTCACTACGATTAGGAAGACGCAAATTCACTTCTCCTTATTCATGGAGCATTGCGCAGTGTGGCGTAGTCAATTGCACCTTAGTGGGATGGTAAATCATGTATAGTAAGGCAAATTCAACAAGTGAAGAGCAGTGACGCCAGTCTCATCATACCCACTAACTGAATATAAAAGTGAAAAATACTTATTTTTTTATGTCAGCTTATGCCTAGTTCATATTTAGTAGTAGACTAATTTGGTTGCAGTCGCCATTGTTACTTTTGAATGAATAGTCGCCTTAGGCAACATTGGAGCCCTGCCATCCACCCCTTAATTCTCCACTCTGTTGTGGCAAAGGCAAACAGGTGAATTCAGAGCAGTACGCCTTGCAGAATCTGCTCTTTTGATAGACTTTGTTGTATGCTGACTATCCGAATTACCCGTGCACGCGTACGCAATTTGATGCAAAGAGCTCCGTAAGTCCGCAACTGGAGTAAGTGTTAGAACTGGTCTCGAATTCATCACATCACATAGTTTGTTGAATAAGCGGAGTTGGAGAAGTTGCGAAAGGACACGAATACTGGCATTTACACGACTGTTCACACTTTAATGAATGACTCCCTTAATTGCTTATATCCCAATGCTGATATAGTGCTGTACTATAGAAATGAGGCAAACAGGGACTACCAATAAAATGATATAAAAAAGATAATCAGAGGACCCTGCTTGTGATAGCTTACAGCAAAAGGAGCTAATTCATCAAAGTGTGAATTTGATAGGCATAGTGAATTTGTATCCCTATACATATATATCAAATCTATACTCCTTATTCATTAAATAGCGGATTCTCTGGATGAAGAAGCATACAGTTATGGATGCTATTTGACATGTAGACAGTAGAACAGTAGCAGATGCATAATAATAAGTAGTGGTGGAAATGAATTGTAGAATACATTGGGCTAAAGTCAACTCTGAATGATATGTCACCTGTCTAACCCAGAATAAAGTGTCACATTAAAAAAAACAATTTAGACAAAACACCAGGTCCAGATCGGATACTCCCCTGGGTTCCAGGGGATTTAACTAATGTAATAGATTATTATCTTTAATATTTATGTACTACATAATAAAGTAAAAAGACTGAGAGGAGTGTTTATAGATGAATGGAGGTAGGAATATCTGGTTATTAATGTACTTTCGTGGACAAGACCTGTCATGATTGTTATCTGTGGGCCAGATATCCATAAAAAAAGCTTCATCTCTGAAAAAGAACTGTGATTGCTCTTCCTGAATATATTCCTCTACCTGGTGGTGGAATTTATTGAATTTATATCGGGATGAGATTGTGATACATTATCTTATGCACACACCTGCCTACTGATTTTTAGAGCTTTAGAAATTAAGGAGGAATTACTCCATGAGCAGAACTCTAGGTTGAACCTTAGATCAGTTATTTTCTCACCTTCTCCTAATTATGGTAGTTCAGTCAAACAACCTGTGCCCTTCGATACTGAACTTGATTATAAAATCCTTCGCTATGTAGAGAATTAATAGAATTTACAGATAATTGAAATAATATCAGAAGTTACAAACATTTTCAGATTTTATTAATTGAACACAGGAGCAATAGAAAGCCCTAGAAATAATAATAAAAAAAAATACAGCTATAAAGTTGTCTTAGCAACTATTAAATGCGAGAATAGATGTGTCAATGTATTTTAATGGTTTAAACATTTCACAGTACTGTCTTCAATATTAGACTGCAGAATCAACATTTTTTTAGAAACAAGCCATTAGCAGTTTGTTCTTCACTACAAGCTTCCTTATTTTCTAAATTCATTAACTATCTTCTTTGTGACACAGTGAGCTTTTTTACAGGAGGGTTACTCTTGTGATTTTAGATTTTTAAATATTCTTTCTTCAAAGAAACACATTGGGCCTAATTGACTAAAAGGATCAATAGTCGCATATAGCTCTGAATTCCCATTTGATTGCCACTTCCATATATTTGCTTATTGAGCAAACTCTGTGATGTGGTGAATATGCATCTAATTTGGGCAACTACGATAGCCATGATCTTTTGGAGCACTTTGTATCACTTTGCATATGCGTGCACAGGTACTTCAACTATTAACCAAGCGGCAGTCTGTTGCACTTGCGAATTCGACAAGGCATAGTAATCCAAATTCACCAGTTTGACTTTGATACATCAGAATGTCAAATTGGTGGAGTTCATGGCAGGGCTCTGGTGTTGGGTAAGTTAACTATTCTTTCAAAAGTAACCATGGTGACTGTGACTAAATTAGCCTACTACTTAACATGAACTAGGGACAAGCTGACATAGAAAGAGATGTATTATTCACTTATATACAGTCAGTGGGATATGATGAGAATGACATCACTGCCCTTCACTGGAGAAATTCTCATCACTTTTGCATCAATTTCGCATCATACTTCTATTCAACTGACTTCACCACACTATGCCTGCTATTGCATCTGTAGCAGTCCACTTGTTCAACAAATCTATCTGCAGCTTCATCAATAAGGAGAAGTGAATTTGCAATGTGACTCAGATTGTAGCAAGGGGAACATGGCAGGTGAATTTGTCCTTTAGTCAATAAGGTCCATTATATTAGAACTTTAATACAGGGTGCCATTATTTTATCTCTAGGTTCTCTACAACTTGACTGAGCATTGGCAACCCCATTTAATTACTTTTAGCTGGAAATATTCATTTAAATCTGCAAATAATTTTATGAGAATTGACTTTGTTAGTATTGTAACTGAAAGTACTGCATGATCTATGTTTACCTTCATTTTATCATGTAACTGTTTAGTAAACACTGTTCACTAGTTAAATTATTATGTATCAACGTTGATTCATTTATGTGTATCAATGAGAGCTAGCATGTTTCAATGTAAGTACACAGTACCAGACACTTCTGATGGTAGCCTTCCATTATGGGGTATGCAGCAAATCCTCTCAAAAGCTCTTTCCTTTTTTAGTGAAACCACTGTTACAAGAAAGACCACAATAGTGTAGATGGTTTTCAGTCTTTTAATTAATTAAATAAATAAAAATGGATGCACTCACATTTAAAAGTTGAGTAATCAGCCTTATATAATCTTAATCAGAAGGTAAAAGTTGCAGCTCCAATGCGTTTCGCCCTCTACTGGGGCTTCCTCAGGGAGTATTAAAAGAGAAAGGAAAATCTTTCCTTTTTATATTTTCTGCCAATTGACTGGGAATGACATCACAGTGGGTAATATCTGAAATGTTATAGTAGGTGTTTATGTAAAACTCATATCATATAGGCACAAAGTGTTGTTACAAATTCTAGGTGTAATTTCCTTAAATTGGCCACATACAGCCACACAGTGAATATTTGGAGGGAGCTCCTATACTGACAGGCACTTGCTTATCATGAAGAACTTGAATTGCATTACTTCTAGTTGTTGGATACTGTTGTAATAGGCACTCGGGTCCTTAGAGAGACAGTATTCACATGGGAGGGAGACAGAGAGAACATCTCTCCAAACTCTAACAGCATCAGAATGGGATAAAAGTTAAACCCCTGCATAATGTCTTAAAACGAGGCAGGAAAGGCACAAATAGATTAGACACAATATATAGGGGAATTGTTCATAGGGAAAAATAACATTTTCAATATATATAAAACTGACAATGTGGAGTCCTATACTTTTCCTGTGTTTCATTTAAAAAAAAACAAAGGGTGATATCATATACTGTATTAAGTACTTTCTGTGTATTATTACACAGCAATGAGGGCTATCATTATTCTAACCCTCCAATGCTTAACAAAAGGACCAAAGATCAATATCCCTATTAAGTCCCTCTGGTTCTAATGTTTTAAGATCATAAATCCATCTGGTTTCTTTCTGGAATAGAGTTTTACTGTGATCTCCTAGCCATGAGACATGAATCTCTTGTATGGTGAAAAAGTTCTTAAAGATGCATGTATTGGGGCAGGTACAATTTATTTAGTTGCAGTGCAACAAAAATTTGTAGAGCAAAATGAAAATGTCCCCAAAATGTATAGAGCAAGCAGCTTCACCTCTTCAGCCTGTAACATATAAGATCCAGATTCCCATTTTGAAGATGGAGAAACATTTTGGAACCAGTTTGGAGTTGAACTTTCAAATTGTGATAATGACTGCTAGGTTTTTCTTTTGAAATATTCAAATTCATTAAAGTTCAGGAATCTAAATTTCTCATCTCTAATAATAAATAGTATATCTTTTATTTAAAATTGTTTAAGCATTCAGCCAAACATATAGGTTAATTGCACAAATTAAGTCATAAATGTGAAATACATAGATTTTTTTTCTATATAAGATCCATACATATAAATATACTGTATATATACAGGGGGTTATTGTTTAATGTCCAAATTGTTGCCTAAAGGTGTGAATTCTCCAGCTAAAGACAGTTACAATAGACTGCTACTGTCGCAGTCGCATCTTTCTAATGAGAATATTGTCGCAGTCGCGAGTTTACTATGGGAATATTGTCACAGTCACAAGTTTTAAATTGTCGCAGTCACAACTTTACAGTGGGAAAATTGTCACAGTCTCAGATTTGCTATGGGAATCCGTTGTTTGAGAATGCAACCGTCAAATTCTCACTTTAGTCCATAACCCCCTTATTTTCCTGATTAAAGTGTGAGAACAAAGTATGCATATTTGTATTCATGAAAAACTACATCATAGTGTCACCAGTGAAAGTTTCTGTTTTAAGTGTCTATAAAGAGAAAATTCAGCATAAAGGAGAATTGAAGCTTTTGTGTAAAAATATAAATCAGACACACCTACAAAAATATTGTTGGAAGGGGACATATATTGTTTTGTAAAAGGATGCCATCTTTGAGTATATGAATAACTTCATGATATTGCTGTTTAGAATTTTTTCCCCCTCTCCTTTCCCCTTTTATGAAGTGAGCTGTGGTAGTGTCCACCTTTGTGCAATCCCAAACGCACTCCCTTCTTCAGAGTTGCATTTGGTCAAAAAATGTTTTTTTAATTTGGTACACAATATCACTTTTCAACTCACAGTGCTGTATACAGTAAGTTTCCTAATGTAGTTCCACAGTGTATATTACTTTAATACAATGTGCTATCTGCTGTTGAAAAGAGATTGCAGCCCAAATTAAAGGAAAAAAAAAACTTGATTACATGCTACTCTTATTTGATGGAGCAGGGAGTGTGAGGGACCACTTCAGGAGAACTCCAGGGCAGGAAGTGAACATAAAGAGCAGAATCTGAGCAGGAAAACATTTTTTGTTTTTAGAGAAATGGTAATATATGATATGACTTCATATGATAAAACTGATATTTCCAGCATAAGAACTTAGACTTAATTACATTGTTGGGACATTATATCTAGCCTTATATTTCACCTTAAATGTATGTGTAAATCGTGGGATAACGTGTTGGGACTGACAGAAAATTTTTGAGAATACACTTAGAAATAGAGGGGGTTATTCAGTAAGGTGCGAATTCGACTGTTGAATTTGCAAACAGTGGATTCCCACAGTAAATCCACTACAATTTCCCCATTGTAAAGTCACAACAATTTTTAATGTTAAGATTGCGACAATGTTCCCATAATAAAATTGCAACTGCGACAATATTCTTATTATAAAGATGCGACTGCGACAGTAGCAGCTTATTGCAACTGTCTTTATCTGGAGAATTCGCACCTATACGCAACAATTCGGACTATAGTGAATAACCCCCAGAGTGCATGCTATACACTCTAGCACAGGTATTCTCTTCACACAGAGTAGCTAGGAAAATCACTGCATTACAAATTCATTCCTTTATGTTTCTATAGAAAAAAAAGGTTGGAATGTCTTTAAAAATTGTAGAGACAGTAAGCACGGTAAGCTAGAGTACTTTATCTATTTATGGTATAATAAGAACTATGATTAACTGTTTGTTTTTATTTTAAACGTGTACTAACAAAAATTAATCATATTAAAGACAGAAAATGCTAACTTCTAGCTTTCTAAGAGATATGGAGGTAGTAGTGAGTAAATCACATGTGCAAGAATCCGTTAGGTGTTATTCAGTTCTATTAAAAACTATTTGCTAAAGTGATTCAAACAACAGATTGCCTTGGTTTACCAGATAGAGAATTATTGATCTTACCCTGACTATTGTTGTTTGCATGAAGCTCCATTAATGCCACTAACAAAGCCACTTTTTAAAGAAACTGCTTCCAAGAAAACCAATTAGAGAAGCAATAGCGCTTGCGTCCCTAAACAAACAAATCTTTGATGGATTGTGGGAAAGCCATCTAAAAGAAGTCAGTTTAACAACTAAAAAAGAATTGCCCAGGGTTATCCTTTTTACTTTACATAAAGGAAATCTGAGATTTTTTTAAAAACGACAACGCTTAATAATCAGTGATAGCAAAACAGAATCAATGCTGTTAACTCATAATGATAGTGAATGTTAAGATCAGGCTCTGGAATTAATTCTAACCTTCATCCTGGTTTATGTGGGCAGGTAAATATTTCTCTATAATATTCTATTGATATCAGAATAATAAAAAATGTATATGATTGCTCTGGGTCACAAGGCCAAATCAAACTTGCCCCATGTTCTTCGTTAAATGGTTGTTTTGGCAGTTACAATATAAAGAAGGGGTCATCAACCTATGGCTGTTGAGCCAGATGTGGCTCTTTTGATGGCCGCATCTGGCTCTTTGATTGTAATGAGCGGCGCTCACATGCAAGCACCACTCGTTACAGTCTGCCTGCTAATCGCTGGCAAGCGCTGTAGAAAGACAAAGCTCTCTCAGCACTTCCGGGTTGCTAGCCAATCCGGAGTCACTGACATCACTGGCTTCCAGGTTGCTAGCCAATCCGGAGCCGCTGATGTCACCTATGTGACCGCCAGTGGCTCCGGATTCAAATGGGCTGAGAGAGCCGCACGTATATGGCTCTCTCTCAGCCCAAAAGTTTTCCGACCCCTGGTATAAAGGGTTAATAATTTTAATTAGACTAAAATATAAAATACTTTGCATGATCATATCAAACCTCATCTTGTGAAATATTCAGAAAAAATGTTGCATAAAAACATTTGAGATAAGCACTGCACACACTATATTAATTTTGCACTTCCAAAACTCGCATAAGGTATCTAGAGTAACAAAAACATTAATTTTTAAAAAAAATATTTTTTATTACACTTTGTAAGGATTTTTTTCCAGTCTTGGATATATGTATGTCTTTAAAGTTCGATCTGATACAGATAGCACAGACAACGTGTAATAATAGGTCTTCTGTCAACAAAGATAAAGTTAAACTAAGAAAGCAGAAGCTCAATAAAACATTTTACAAGTACTGGTTATGAATATCTAAAATAAATATATACTTTTAGGTGTTACATTTATCAAAGTATTTTATTTTTTTGGTCTCTGATAACAAAACTCTATTATCTTCCTACTGTCAATCCCCAACATACACCTCTATAATTTGTTTCCTATATTTCAGTCTAAATAATTTGATGTAATCTAATGATTGCCTACTACAATGGACTGAACAATTAGCAATTACTGATGTATTACTAATAGAATAATGTAGCAGGGCTGATTTTGTCATTTGATACAGCTCATCAATATGCCACAATGTGTTAACAGTTAAACTTACTGAGTTTTCTTCAGTTGTAGCACAATGCAGAAATAATGCTAATCCAAAGCGGTACAAGATAATGGGAGTTATCGGCTAAAGTCCGAATTGCTGCGTAAATGTGTGAATTCTCCAGCTAAAGACAGTTACAATAGACAGCTACTGTCACAGTCGCGACTTTATTATGGGTATATTGTCGTTGTCGCGGATTTGCTATGGGAATCCGCTGTTTGAGAATTCAACAGTTGAATTCTCACTTAGGCCGATAACCCCCAACATCAGCTGTTCTACACCTATAATTTGTTGCCAGGGATAATTGAATTTGGGCAAACAGCATACATTTCTGCATATCCATCACAGTAGAGCTCACTTATGTATTGTATATCAGATTTTCTTGTAGATGTTGTTGGAAATGATAGGGAGTGCTGTACAGCCCCAATAGATAAAAGGAGAATCAGAAACTGATTGTATAGGATATGCTCCCTAAAAGGCTCTGTACTCAATATTAATATTATCAATATAATATTAATAACTTGCACTTTAAGCAGCATGTTGCAGACTGGCGCCTTACTGGACTGTATACCCCTTTAACGCTATTGCACTGTAGTTCCCTTTCTGACTATGTTAATTGATGATCAGTGCATGAAACAAAATGGGTATTTTTTAAAATTTTTATTTAATAATCCCAGGAACTTGTTTTTGATTAAATACTATACATGCACCCAATGTTGTTCATGACTGTAAGTGTGAAATATTCTGTGTGTACCAAACCCAGAAAATATTTTAAAAATAGCTATATTCACTATGTCTTATGAACGTAGAATTTATTGTGTTTCATAATTCCGCATTTTGCGGTTTGAACACATAGAATTGTTCAGCTGAGTAGAAAAATACATCACAGGTACATGATTGTCACCTATAAAAATCAGCTGTTAGACTCGTATATCTATTGTGGTTTGAATACTGATTGTGAAATAAAAATGCAGGCAATCTCTTGCAATTATGAGCTGTAGGATTGGCAGTTAAGTGGTGGGTAAGGAGATGGCAGTGATAAAGAAGAATGGTTGGGGGAAAAGTATGGCAGTATTAAAGCCTCGCCCCTTGGAGCTGTGAGCCCAACTGACTTTGTACAACAATTTAGTTTGTCAGCAATTTAAAAAAGGTTTTGGCATTAATGAAGCTTTCATCCCTAATTGCATTAGGAAATTCTAATATTGGAATCCAATATTTCAGAGCAAACCTTCCAAAACAATATAAAAGCCAAGCAATAAATAATATTATAAATCATGCTCCTGCAGCACTGACCCTGCCCTCTATAACTTGCCCTGCGATTCTCATCACTTCTTCTTCCTGAGTTTTGCCATATAGATCAAGCGCAGAAGCAGTTTTCTTGCTTCATTTGGAAAGCTGACAGGAAGAGGAAGTGAAGAAGATTACAATGCCTGTCAAGACAAGAAGGCAATCTTCTTGGTTACAGAGAGCAGGGACAGCACTGCAGCTTAAAAACACTGATTGGTAAGTATTCCCCCCTTGAAAATGTAACGAGCATATAGAATGTAACAAGCTTATAGGTCTCCTTTAAGGCAATAAGCAAGGTCAGCGACATTTCTAATTAGAGAAGTATGCCTTTAAATGTATTGAACAAAAGGCACAGAGTTTAATAGGCATGTTTATCAATGCTAGTAACAGTAGATACAGTTTTGATAATATTTGTTGCATTTTCCATTACCGTATGTGTCATATACCTATTCTGTGTCCTTGTTACCTAAAAGGGACCACATGCGAGACTCTTCACAGAGGAGATCAAAATGGCTAAGCACCCTGGTGAAATGCCCCAAACAGTATTTATCATGATCAGACATTGATGAATATTCCCCTAAAAGGTTAAAAAAATAAAGACATTTGTCTACATGGCTGGTTCTATAAAATGGAGCCTCAAACAGTTCTTCAGCAATTTTTGTGGTATTTATGTCACATAGGAATCGGGAACTGCTTATTTTTCCTTTTAAGCACTGCAGCCTTAGCAGTCATGTTTAATAAAGGCTGAAATGCCTGCTGAGTTTAGCAATGTATTTATGTGTTGTTACCTTGGTTACTGCATTAATAACTGAAACATCTAATCAATGTTCCAGTGAATGTATATTCTAGTGATACTACTTTACACTTAACTACTAATTGATGGAAATTAAACCTCCTTGGTCTTAAAGTAGATTTTCAGTGTTTTCAGTTAAAATAAACACAGCTATTCAGCTTTTGAATATCAGCTAAATCCTCGGAGAAAATCTACTTTAGCTGCCCCTGAGAGGCCTTCTTGAATGCCAGTGTCAAGTTTGTCGTACGGCAACAGCAAAAACAATTTTACCCTTTGAAACATGTCACAGCAGTGGCACTGAACACTGATGTGTGCATTCAATGCAAAGCATAAAAATGACAGACTTCTATTCCTTGCTCCTGTCATTTTCTCATGGGGTTTTCCCCAAGAAGCTGACCTGCATATACATATGTATTCAAAAAAAAAATAAAAAAAACACTTGTACCAAATGCATATACATATAATCTTACAATATATATCCTTTAATAATATGTCAAGGAACAATGTTTCAACCCCACACTGATTTCCTCTGCAAGCATCATAGCATCCTTTAAATCCTGTTACTGTTTTATGCATTAAACCTTTCTATGAGGATATAAACTGTAAGACAGGATAATTACTTTTACTTCCTTACATTATCTGGATTGAAAAAAAAATAATCATTTATGTTCCTTGTTACGTTACACCTTGCGTAATTAGGGGTCATTTTTCCCTGTTTCTTTTGTCAGAAAGAATTTAAATGCCTTTTCAAGGAAAGCTCATACCCATGTTCTGAAGAATAATCATTAGGATATCAATTACACGTTTCTATGCTGATTGAAGTACAGGGTTTTTTTTTTTTTTGTTTTGTATAATGCAATTACATAATATGCTTTATGGTAAATTTTCAGATAGGACACAGAATATTGAGACTTATTTATTAAGCATGTGCATCACTGAAATATAAGCATATGGTGTTATTTTAGCTTTTGAAATACTTACAATTCAGCTTATGTAGAGAGGAGGTGGGTTTGCAATATGTAATGCAATATCTGCTTATTATACATAAAGATTTTATTTCTCTGTACTTTAAGGGAAATGCCCCTTTAGATATATGGAGTTATAGTAAAAATAGATACATTATTTTTGCTGGATCACTTTAGTTTACTTTTCAATTTAACATTTAGCTATAACATTAGCCAGGGCTTTTTTACAATTGCTTATTTTGAAGATCACAGTCCCCTTCATACAGCTCTTCTACTGATCAGCTGCGGTTTCTACAAATCTCAAGCAAACAAAGTTGCTTTACTTTATAGACCCTAGGAAATGAATGACTAGCTTATCACTCATTTTCCTACTAGCACTGTGGTTTCACTGTAAAGCTTCCTGAGGCTTTAGACAGCTATTCTGCGTATTGTAGAAAAAAGCCTACTAAGGGAACTAAACTGTCTGACATTAATATGAACTCCTTTGGAGACAGACCCTAGCTAGAATGTATCTGAAAAACTCTAATTCTGTATACTGCCCACATAAAGCACTATCTTGTAATTAAATGATACCCAATATGCATGTGTATTTGTAAGGGTACAGTTGCCAATCACCCACATGAACTTGGCTTAAGCAAAACACTTTTTTAGCAAAATACAACTACTATAACATTTATAGCAGGTTAAATCACAGTACCCCAGCACCAAGAATAGTTAGGGGCTTTGTGTATTTTCTTTTTATTTCCTCCCTTTACCACTACGGAAGGGTGGGGGGCTAGAGAGGTGGTCTCGTTGATCTTCTTCCATGAAACACACCCTCCACCTTAGTATACAGGGTAGATATATGCATTTTAATACATAACTCCCCTAAATCTTATCTGTTGGGTAGTTTTATATAGAATATCTTTTAGGTTCGTATCATTCAGTTTTTGCACAATACCGGCCCCATTTTCTGTGTTTTATAAAAGCCTAAAGTAGATTTCCACTGAACACATATTAAGAGGCACTCAAAAGTCTGAAACCAAGTTTAACATAACATAGTAACATAGTTTATAAGGCTGAAAAAAGACACAAGTCTGTCCAGTTTAGCCTATTTTCCTGCAATGTTGATCCAGAGGAAGGAAATTTAAGATTGAAAATAAACAAAATTTTACAATTTAAAAAAAAAAGAAAAGATAGTTGTGGAAAATGAAAATTAAAAAAACTCAAGCTTCTCTATATTTTTAAGTTACTGATAATACATGTGCAAAATGTTTAGATTTCCTTGTGTCATGTTCCTAAAACTGAAAAATATCTTCATCCAATTCTTTTGTAGATCTTTGCATTGTCACATATAACTAAAAATCTTAAAATTGTTATTCTAATCAAATCAAAATTCTAATGGGCTAGAGCAGTGGTCGGCAAACTGCGGCTCACGAGCGGTGTGCGGCTCCGAGCAATCTGCCCTCCCACCCGCCCTTGGCCATTGACCTCTCTTGTGATGTAACATCAAAGGTCATGTGATTGGGACCGTACTTGCTCCTCCCCTTTTGTGCCTCCCGGGGGAATTTGCAAAGGTGGAGGAGGGAGAGAAATTGCTCCCTCCTCTGCAAAGATTGCTGACCCCTGGGCTAGAGTAACTGGAATTTCACAGTGAGTTATCCCAAATATAGATATTTACTGAGAAATACAAGTTAAAGTTTTAGGCAGTAACAAAAGGCTTTATGTATGGGAAAGAGCAGACTTGATAACAAAGTTGTTGTTTTTTTAACTTTTCTGTACCTAAGGAACAGCTAATTTATTAACCAATTTATAAAATAAACACATTAAGGCAAATGATAAATAATTGTCA
>WMED01003788.1:0-21658 GCA_019650415.1 Pipa parva
CGCCCCTAGCATTTGCCTACTCTGCCTAATGGCAGAGCCGGCACTGGATAGATAGATAGACAGATAGATATACACAGATAGATGTGATTCTAGTATAGAGGATGAATGGTGTTTAGTACTAGTATTTGATACAGTAACTACATATTTTGATATAAACATTGGTGATTTTCATCCTATATTTATTAGTGGGTTACTAGCACTTATAACTCAAAAAACAATAACTATAATGGAAATTTGCTGCCCTGTGTATAGAATGATTGGTATTTAGACAATGCCATCTTAAGGCCTCTTGCACACTATCTTGTGAGCTCCATTTGAGAGTGTCCAACTACAATACTTAACTTGCAAAAGTGGAATGGTCATGTTACTGTTAAAGTAGAGCTAAAGGCAAGCCCTGATAAGGACTGTTTTTTTAGCTTATAGCAAGGAATTAAACTTACCAGGCTCATTCTGACAAACATGAGACTCTTGACTTTTATTTTTTTTAAAGGTAATTTTTATTTAAGACATTACAATTGGTAACTAAGGTGTGGATAGAGAATTCAACTTGGGATGGGATAGGAAAGAGAATCCTGCTGAAGTAGCTATAGTTGTACAAAACCAAAATTAGAAATATGTGCAAATGGAGCATATTTTTTGCACAATCACTAACAAAAATTCACAAAACTTTCGTTTCATGACTTAATCAAATTAACCATGTTCTTAAAAATGATTTCACATTTTTCCTGTTAAATGTAGGTTACTTGATAAAGGAAGCTCCTGACTATATTTAATGTACTATTCCCCCACCCCACAGGCTTAACAGTAAACTAATAATCCCTGGGGAGTAAAGGGGACCCAGAACAGTTGATAACAGGCTGCATGTTCAGCATGAGTACTATTTCTAAGTTTAATTCTTTCTTATAAGATTAAAGCGGATCTTTTCAGGCCTTAATGTTAAACCTCTTTTAATAGGAAAGAGGAATACTGTAGTGTTACTGTAGTAGTAATGTTGCCATGTGTAGATTAGTATAGAGAGTTTAATTAGCTTCCAAAAAAAAAAAAAAGGAGTAGAGAAACAGATTTAAAGGAAAGCTTACATGTTAGCAGGGATCAAATCATTGTTTTTCAAAAGCTGACAGGTTAAATTAAAATTGCTTTGAAACTATACATTAATACAACTCCCAGAGTGCTGCTCATAGAGCTCTGCAAAGCCTTGTGTATAAGTAAACTCCCTCTTTATATAAACTAGACACAAGTTTCCTTGTTTTTTTTTTTTTTTCTTTTATTTTAAACCTTTTGTTGTTTTAAATCAAGAAGGAGTAAGAGTAGTGAAACTGCATGTATAAGAGTACAGGGACTTGTGTGTTAAAAACTGTGTTTTATTAATAATAATTAAATTATTAATATTTAATGGTCACTTATGGAAAAAAAATATTGTAAACAAATATATTTTTTTAGGAGTAAATTAAACTGTGAGACCAGTGAAAACAGAAATGAGTTTTTCCTTTAGTATTTTCAATTTTGTCAGCAATCCCTTTAAATTGCCCACTGTTACAAATGGAAGAAAACAGTAAATAAAAAAGTAAAGCGTTAAGGGAAAAAAAGCAGGTATTTGTCTGTGCCAACATATCAATAGGACAGTAAAACCCCACCCACAATCCTTTAGTCATCCACAAATCAACACTTTGTATTCAATATTTATATGTATTGAATGATGATTGGTGATTTGTATGCCAGTATACATTGTTAGGCAAGAAACTGAATGCAAATCTAGACTGTACAACTCATACTTTAGATTTTGTAAAGAAAAGAATATACTTACTTTGTAGCAACCTCAACTTAAGCTATTAAAGGGTTAGTAATACCAGCAAATAAAAAATTCCCGTTTAGACTGGTATCACAGTTATAGTGACATATTAAAAATTGTTAATTAAAAGCGGTCATTGTCTTTAACTTCTTATTTTCATTGCTTTGTGTTTATTTTACCTTTGTTAAGACTGCAGTCTTCATTTATCTGTAGCAAGAACACAAACCACCTATTACAATTGTTTAGCTAGAGCTTCAAGGCTAGCCATACTAAACCCAGCACAGTGAAAATATATAAACAAGATATTCTGAAAGCGAAGAATAAGCATATACCAGTTTAAATACATACAGTACCTCCATTATCCTATATTAGGTAAGGCTATCATGAAACTAAGCACTGTTTAATTAATACTGACCTCTTGGTACCTTGAAACACCACCATTGACTGCAGCGTCTATAACTCCATTCAGACACATTGTAAGCGGGTTGATGTTTGACATTTGCCGTGTCTGACACTGACTAATTAGTGTTCTAAGCTGCTGGTTCTTATTTTCCAACACCTCAATGGCATTTTCAAGTGGACTCATTTCCACCTGTAACAAGGCAATGTTGCAGTCATGTAATGCCATAGTACATTTATAAATCCCTGCAGATGTTTTTGCTCATGACCAGAAACATACAGTTGGTGAAAAATTGCAATCCTCAAACTCCCTGTTATAAATCACTACAAACAGTGTATTCATCTGTTTTTCTATAACTTGAGCTATAAGGCTTAAAGTTATTAAAAACCTCAAGATCACATTAACATATGGTATGTTACTTCCTAATTCCTACACTTCAGCAAACTGAAGGTAAACCTTCCTTATGCATACATTCTGCTGTCCCCTTAACAGTCTGCTTATGCAGCACAATAAATTATAAGGTAGAAAAATGCACACTACAATTAGATGAGCAGTCCCAGGTGCTGTATTGGCTTACTAATGTGAACAAAACAAAGAGACGCACCACTCCTGGAACACTACATAGAGGAAAGAAATACCACAACTGAAGATTCAGTCAAGTATGCTGCTAAAGGGAGGTGAATCTCAAACATAGCTGCATTGGGAACATAAGAAAACACTGGCATTGCCAGAATCAGTAGGAGGTACCCTAAGTGTGTACATGAAGTTCCTATAATTAACCATCTGCCAATAACTCTCATTTGACTACAAAGGCCTTTAGCATGTGTTTATACACAGTAATATTCATTTTCACTCAGTTCTTCTGGAGTGTTCAACCCTTCCCTTATATATAAAGGAATGTGTGTACAGAACAATAACTTAGCACTGTAACAACTGCTTACATATTTACAGTACACCAGCATTGTAGCTAAAATGATTCAAAATACAATGAGCATATTTCATTAGTTGTGTCCCTTACCACTTCCCGTTTTTCAACTTCAAACCAACGTGAAATACCAGGCAAACTTTGCACCAAGGTCAGTGCAGTTCTTTCGACCCAGAGACTCTGCAGGGAAAAGTAGTGATTTGTCACAGAACTATTAAAGACAGATCTAGAAAACCATATAAGTTAATGCATATTCCTCTCTTGCTGGGATAATATAATAATATATTTAAAAACTTATAACAAATTGTTGCTATTCTTTGTATTTTATGACAAATATATTAAAATTAAGAATTACATATGTAAATTCTTTGCTATGGCTGATTACTTTTTTTTTTACAATGTTGTTAAGAATTCAAATTAACAATACAAGCAAGTAAGCTATTGGGAATCTAATATTGTTGCTCAGAGGCAAGTACAGTACATTTTCCAGAAACAGACTATGACTTTCCAATGACATTATGGGCACGTGATCCATATAATCCATTTTTTGTACTCTAGGCTCTTGACTTTGCTAAATAGCACACACAATATTTTGCACTTATGTCAAACAGAAGCCTATATTTAAGTTTATTTGGGAAAAATGTCCAGGGGACAAGCCATATTTCAGAAAATTCATGTCCATATTGCAATCTACATCATAAATATGTACTATTAATTGAAAATTATTAACCATCACTGACACATTTAGAATAAAGTGGTTAGTAAAATGGATAGGTACAACCTTAACAAAAATCTTATACTATTTAGCAAAATGTCCATGTTCTCTAGGTCAGAAATATGACAAATATACTACTAATGAAAGTAATAATCTAAAATAAACTCTTATCTTCTTTTTCTCTAAAACTGCACTGTACCTTGAATTCATTTTCTTTGTCCTTGGTCCCTTTGTGAAAAGGTCTGTCGTATCTAAATCTCCAGATGTGGTTAACTTTGTAAAAACTTTTGATATTATCAGGGATGCCCTCTCTTTGTAGAACATCTTGAGTTTCTGGTATTGGCGTAACAGCATAGATCTGCAAATCTACATGAAGGGTTAAGGGCAATCTGTCGGCTTTAAACAGCACTGAAAGGGTTTCAAATTCACTTGCACTGGGAGAAAAATCCAATAAACAGATAAAACGGTCACCCATATAGGCTGGGCAGAGATGCTCACTTACCTTACTTTCCCAGATACAGTCTCAAGACATTTTGACTGAAAAACCAATAACATCAGAAATACTTTCTTTTTGACATAGCAGTTCATTCTACATGTTTGAATTTCGTTCCCCTGGCATATTTTTATTTGTTAAACAGGAGCCTTGCATAAAGGGGGTGAGACAGAATATAAGCATATAAGTCAAACAGAAATTTAGGTAAGGTCAATTAAACTTAATCCCAGCATCAACTAATAGATCAGGGGAAAAATTCTATAGGAGCACATTTCAAGTGTGCTGTATGTTACTGGGAAATAACAGAAAAAAATCTTTATACGATGAGCAAATAGAATGGGAGATATAGCCTTCCTATCCAAGTCTAGTTTGTACAATTTCAGTTTAACTCATAACAACTGAACAATGTAGACTTCCTCTTTGGGAGATATTTATAAAGTATTCCACCAATTTATATAGGATCAAAAGCAACTTTTCAAAGGAAGAAAAAAAAATGCACAGAACATGATAATAAAAGCATTTTTGAATAGGAAAGACTAGCGTAATAAAATAAAACAACGTTTCTCCAGTGTTAAGTGGCCAAAAACATTTTGACTTTTATAAATATCCCCTATTGAGCCATTATTTGCTTCTGTGTTTTAGTAAAGATTTCAGGGTGTGCATATAGTTTCATTACACGAAGGAGCCTTAGCAAACAAATAACCTATAATCATTGTTGTCCTTTACCAGGGAGAAATCAATGGAAAAGACTAGCATGCATTTTGCAGTACATAAAAGCAATAATACAGAGTGGCAGTCGTGAGAGAATGAAATATCACCTTCAAAGGAAGTGCACAGTTACTCATTCTGTGAAGCCTAATGAGAGATTAGGAAAGAGCAATAAAAGTGACCTTGGCAGCTCCTGATGATACAAGGATACACTGGGCTTCTGCTTGGAATATGGTTTCATCGGGTTGGTTTGCATGCTGCATTGCAATGGCATGGGGAAATTCAGTAAGCATACGCTGCTGGAAAGCCTCAAGTCTCTCATAGTCATGTCCTCGGCAAACAAATTCCTTGTTCTAACAAAAAAAAAAGCAACTAATTACAATTTCTACACAGGCATGTGATAAAAAAAAAATCACAAAAAAAGGGGAATTTCCTTTGTGCAATTCGCCCTATGTGAATGTGTTATTATGCTGCAATCTCTTTATGGCAATGAGGGTCATTATACACAACAGAACTTCCTGGATTTTTCATTAAAAATAATATATTATACAGTGAGCTGGAGGTTTTTGCAGACTGTTAAACATTGCAACGCTTTAAGTGATATGGAAGTTTAAGAAGGGAGTTGTGAATTGACCTATTTATCTTTTTCTTCAACAGGTTTGTTTTTTTCTTGACCGCTATCCACTCCTGGCTTTGCACCATTATAACACCACTGTGTTCAACTCAGGATCCTGACTGGACATTTCCTGCTTGCAGATAATATGTAAACCTTTTTCCTTTCTATGTTATTTGTATTTTAAATTCCAACTTTGTTTTTTGAACATTATGTTTTTACTTCCTACCTGGCTGTTATATCTGTGTGCTCAATGTTCCCAAAGCTTATCTATTTCTTTAACCCTCCACCTGATCTATCATATTCTGTACACATCTCTCCATCACTGCTCCCATCTACTCACACTGTCCATTCTACACTCTTCTCTTTCCTGTAGGATATTTGGCCTCCCTCCTCCTCCACACACCCAAGACAATATCACTGTTTAAAACCTCTTCCCACATACTTTCCCTTTTCACTCTGCTGCTACTTGTTGCAGGGGATATTTCCCCCAATACGGGCCCACTTTTTCATACCAATTTCAATCTGCCCTCGCCTCTCCACTCCCCCTCTTTCCTTCCCATCCATCTTTCCCAAGTAACCTAATTCCCATTTCCACTCTCCTGCTCGCTCCTCAATACGCAGTCCTTGACTAATAAAGCCACATTAATTCAGTATCTGTTCAGCTCCAACTCTCTTTACCTGCTAGGACTAACAGAAACCTGGCTCTCCCCTCATGATGCTGTTACTTAGGTTTCATTGGTTCATAGAGGGCTCTGTTCCCACACTCCACGGGACGTGGTGGTGGAGTTTGATTTCTACTTGCCTCCTGCTGTTGCTTCAAATGCATCAGCATCCCTCCCTGCTTCTCATTTTCTTCCTTTGAGATTCATGCTGTCCAACTTTTCTATCCTCTAATTTTGCATGCTGCTGTCATATACAGGCCACCCTCTGCCTCCTCACCTACCACTTATCTCTCAGACTTTGAATCCTGGCGCTCCTTTTTTCTATCTAAAGATAGTCTTGCACTATTTATGGGGGATTTCAACTGCCATTTTGGTTATTCCTCTCTGTCTCTTAGCCTTCACATCTTTCTCCATTTAACCCCCTCATTTAACATTCAACAGTGGACCGACTCTAGCACCCACAAGGATGGCCATTATCTAGATTTGTTTTTTTACTAAAATGACTCTCTCTCAGCTCTTAACATCTGTCCCTTTCCTCTTTTTGATCACCACCTTGTAAACGTTTCAGTTTCACACTGTCCTCTTCCAACCCCACAAAGCCTTTAGTCGCAATACACATGCTGTCAACCCACAGACTTTCTGCTCTGCCCAAGCCTCTCCCAATTTGTCCCCTCCTCTGATCCTGATGCTCTCGCTTCTTCCTTTAACTCAATCCTATCTTCTGTAATTGATTCATTTGTTCCCCTGAAGCCTCAACCTACTCAAATCATTGAACCTCACCAGTGGCTAAATGCAGAAACCCAATTTATTAGATCCTGCATGCATAGTGTAGAACGAACGTCTGTGGAAGAAATCTCATTCACATACAGATTTTCTGCATTGCAAGTTTCTGCTTTCGTGCCTAGACTCTTCTCTCTCCCTAGCCAAACAAACCTTTTACAGCACTCTCATAATCCGAAACAAATCAAATCCCGATCACCTATTCTCTACATTCAACACCCTTGTACGCCCCTACCCCTCTTCACTTCCCCCAAGACTTTGCAACATTCTTTAAAAGCAAAGTAGATAGTATCCACAAACAGATTATTATTTCTCCAGATAACACTGAGATGCTTCTACCTAAATCTTCCCGACTTTCTGATTCCTTTCTTCCTGCTACCCAGTCTGAAGTTTGTCATCTTCTCTCTACTTCTCCTGTCACAACATGCTTGCTTGACCCCATGCCTTATTTAATAAAATGCTGCTCTTCTGCCTTTGTACCAGCCCTAACGCACCTGATGAATTCTCCCCTATCCTCTGGTATCTTTCTTTCTTTAAACAGACCTGCATCAAACCTTTCTTATAAAAGCTACACTAGACCCTCGGTGACTCTCTAAATACCGTCCTATCTCTGTCCTGCCTATAGCTTCTAAACTTCTGGAACATCTGATCTTCACCCGCCTTACTAACTATTTGAATGCCCATGATTGTATGCTTGTAATTTACTTTACTTTCCTATGTCTGTATTATAATTGTATTGTTGGACTGTTCAGCGCTGTGTAACCTAGTGCTGCCATATAAATAAAAATATACATACATTCATACAAATATTGAACTATTTAGACTGGCTGATCCACCATCTATAATTCCCAAAATCCTCAATGAGAGTTACTTTAAAGTAAACATCAATATTGCCCACCACCGGGAAAGACAGATGTCTTTCCCCTTGGGGATTCCAGAGCTATACTGGCGAAAAAATGCCTGGTGTAGCACTGAAAGCCTTTCACTATGTACCCCGTAACTCTCATGGGGTAGGTAGTTCTGGCCACCCGAAGCTACCCTGTGAGAGGTATGGGGTACGTAGGGAAAGGGTTAATGCCTAAATGGCATTAAACTCATAGACAAAATTTCACTGCTCATCCAGCCTTCCTCCAGATTAGAGCAAGAGGAATGCTTGCACACTGGGATCAGAGCATGGGCAATGTTTGTCAACTGGGATCAGTGGATTCTTTGCAAATAACAGAATTTGTTTATTTACAGAAAAGTTAAACAGTGCAATAGCAAAATAAACACAATTTACTTGTTCAGTGGCTTAGAAAAGCAAAAGCACACCAGTTGGGGATTTAATTAAAGAGGCGGAAGTGTTCCCCCTCTTCTCACCAGTTCTTTAGGGGAAGGTTACTCTGGCTACTGGGAACACTCAACTGATTATGATGTCCCCCTCTAATTCACTCCATTCTAGAAACTATTTATAGTAACTAATCCGCTCTTACTAAAATGTAAGGCCTTCCTTTACCTGGTGGCAGTAGAACCAGTAGTAGGTCAACACTTTACTTTTACTCTGAGCTATTTTTTTTCTGGACATCTTAAACACCCTTTTTTGTGGATCTAAATGTAATGACACCTTTAGAAGTTGGAGCTCCAATACAAAACTAATAGACAGATCAAGCTGTCAAAGCCAATAGACTAAGGATAGGTCACAACAAGCAAAAAAAAAAAAAAAAAACATCTGTGCAATCAATGGGAAGATTATAAATATGAATAGAAATCAGAAGATCGGTGTGATATCCTATATTGTATATTAGAAATATTTAGCATTGTTACTCACTCTTAAAAAAAATGGAAACTTTTTGCCATAAAATCCAACTCTAAAAAACTCTGGCTCCAATCGTTGCTGATCCATAATTTTATCGTAAAGAGAAGCTTCCATCATCTGGGAAAATTGAAATTGTCAATAGTGTGTTTTTTTCTTACAACATAAACATCGCAAAATTGAGTACATAACATGCAACATGATTCTTTGGCTAGGAAACTGTAGTAGAGATGGTAGAAGAATTTTGTTCACCAACAAAACTGTCATTTTAATGGGGAACAGAAGTTTACGAGCAGACTGAAATATTACAGTGCCCTACACTTTACATATTATTAACTTCATTGCAAGCGTGTCTGCTGCTGCTAAAACTGCTGCTCTTCAGTGTGTATTAAAATTTAACATATTCCGCACAGATATACTCGGCATTCACAGTGCTAATTCTTATAGGCTTCTATAGATGCGTTTTAGGCAATGGGAGTGTAATTTGATTTTGTAGACATTGTAGGCTGTTGCAGCACAGTAGACTATACACAAACATGCCCACACAACTCAAAGTACTTATTTCCAAAAGTGAGTAACCACACATTCAAATAAATGCATGTTTGGCTCTCAATTAAAAAAAAAAATCATAACATTTAACAATGCTGAGGGCACAGCAGCATTCATAATATTATTGTCATTTGCCAGCCAGGTGGCAATACTTTTTCCAAGTGTCACATTAAGAAAAGTGCATTACCAAGAATTCTGTAAAATGGAGAGTCCTGTACATATTTGTCACAGATGGAAATTCTTGGAACAGCAACAAAACACTTATTGACTATTAAACCACACTAAAATTACCCTCATTTTGCTGAGATTTCTGTAGTCATAGAAGCTTTCATACTGCTCAGCCAGCTTCCTGCAGAGTATTATTCCATTCTCCCAACACTGCAAACAAATGCAAACAGTTTCATGTAAGCAAAACTTATTATTTTCATTTACAATTAAAGCAGTGAGACTATGAGGATTAAAAGGTAAAGTATTTTGGCCAGAATTCTGGATAAAACAGAATAGAATCTACCATAAAATATAATGTATTTAGCACATTTTCTAACAAATCAAGGCAAAGATATCATAAGTATACAAAGCCACTAATGAAAAAGTGAACAAAGAAATGTAAACTTGTCACATGAGTAAATCACCTTATTCACTTTTACATTCATGATCATCACTGGGAAACAATAAGGATTTTACAGCACACTATCCACACAGAAGAAATCTCTCAGGAGAGGTCTGTTGATATTCAATACTGGGTTAAATGCATTTATCAATACATACAGTAAAGTTTCTTTGCTCTGTTAAGTCTTCAAACAAATCATACATTAGCATTTGTCCTTCTAATACTGTCAGCAATTATACAGTATATGTTGAGCTTAAATCAAATTTTTTGGCAATCACTTATGAAGTCATAAAATACTAAATGCCTAGCACATTTAGGGGGTAATTCAGCATAGTCCGAACTTACCCTCTGATCCTTCACCTCTGTTCGCACACACTGTTATGCGCTCGCTGATGTGCTGAGCGCAGACATCAGCGAGCGCTTTAAAGGGATTTCAGCCTCGCCGAGATTGGAATCCCTTTTAATCCCTTTATTGCCCTGGCCATTAAATAGCTTCTAACCCCTTTGGACTACTGAAAAGGATGAAAGCAATTTGCCAAATTCACCTAATAAATATTAGTTTCCTTTAATTACATTTCTCTTGTTTGCTGTATAATAAATGGAAAATGCTCACTGTAAATCCCTAGAAATAACAACTAGAAATTAATTCTCTAATCATCTTTAGAGGCAAAACTACTGCAATGAACTATAAAACACAACAGACATTTGCTTACTTTCCCCCTATCGAAATTCTGTATTATTGTCATATGTAGGTATTCCTTGCGTTGCCACTCGGTTTGCATTGGGTAGCTGAGAAATTCTCTTAGGGGGCGATCAGACCATTCCAACAACTCATCATACAGCAGAAGTGTGTAGCCAGCCTCTGAATAAGGCAGAAAAGTAACAGTTATATTATTGATTGTTGTGGTAGTATAATGTTTTGTTTCAATATAGTACATGTTTGTATTCTACAGATTGAATTGTATCCAGCAACCTAATTGATATATTGACGAGTCTTGATTACCTGTGAAATTTTGTGCTTTCATATGCAGATCATATAACTTGTGGATATAGCGTATGTACATCTCTTCTTTGTTCAATTCCGTTTTGTAAAAGTTCTGGGAAAATTCAGAAGTGGTATTATTGTATTGTAATGTTGTATAAGTTTCAATTGTAGGGAATAAAAAGCAATCTTTCTCCACTCTTATAACATTTACCTTTTACTGATTTATAGCCTGAGAATAAAGAAAATGAAACCTAATAATATAACAAAATGTAGTTTTTACAAACTTAAGGTACCACTAAATTTCATTAACGCCACACTGGAAAGAGAACAATCTATTTGTGGCCGCTAGGTTTTTTTTTATTTATTGCTGGTTAAAGAAATAGTCATGTTTTTCTCCTATAAAATGAAGGTTTGCAGAAGCTTCTTCATCATTAGTAACAATGCCGTAAAAGGTAAAGGAGCATTCTGAACACAACTAGCTATTCTTCTTCTTTTAATGTGTATTTTCATGATTATTAACAGAAAAAAAACTGTTTTGTGCTTTAAATCAGTGTATTTTTTTTTTTTTTTAGTAAATTGGGAAAATGCATTTAACAAATTTGGAAAAAGTCATGCTTAGGCTTGCATGAGAAATGGTTTTCCTCTTCATCATCATATCAGTCATGTCTCGTTTTTAGGGGTTGACATTCAGGCTTCTGTTTTTAATAAAAGTATAGAGCCTTATGTTCTGCTGTACACTACGATGCTATAAGAAAACCACCAATTTGCATCTGTGTAGCCTAGTAAACTGATCAACATAGTGCTTGAGAAGAGGAACCTGTACATACAGGCAGAAAAGGGTACTTTAAATACAATAGTCATTTTTTTAAAACTGTGTATCTTCTATCACAGAAAAACAGTGCAGCATTGTTTATAGATGAGTCAGAAATGCAAATGACTATTTCAAAATGAAGGATTCTGGGATGAGAAAATATGTATCTTTAATAGAGGTTTAATTTAAAACTCAGAGTTGTGCTTCTTACCAATTTCTGACTGAGATACCTCTGGCCCACCAAAGTACATGAATCTGGGGTCCATCTCCTACTAGTAATGTTAGCAGGCACACTACAGCTATATACTATACCAGGGGTGGCAAAGCTATGGCACACGTGCCTTCGCCACCACTGCATTGCTTGATTCCCCCCAGCAAGCGGTCCTCCTTCAGTGCAGGCCGCGGACCCGACCTGACAGTTTTCTGGTCAGATCTGCGGTCTACACTGAAGGAGCGCTCACTTGCCGATAGGATAGATGTGGCAGAACTTCTCCTCAGATGCAGGCGCAATGACAATCACTCATCAGCGGCTGCCCTTCGGGGGAAGGCGCTGGTGAGTGACGTCACTTTTTGGCTACATAAATACACAAAGAATTGTAAAAAAAAAAACAAAAAAAAAAACACATGGATAGACATTACAATTTTAGGTTATTCTTGCTGTTTGCACAATATACTGTACTATACTATACTAAACAGTACTACAGTTTCACTACAACATACTCAATGAGTGTGAAACAGTGCCATAGGTAATGCCTCACACACACAAACAAACAGTGCTACTGTTACCTTTAGAGATCTTAAATAAGCTGAAAAATGAGCGTATAATTGATGCAAAGACTGACATAAGTCTGAATGAAATGCCCAAAATAAGTTTGGGGGAAATCTCGGAGAAAGATGAGAGCTAGGGGGTAGTAACCAGCAGAAAACAAAAATAAGAATTGAAAGAAAAGAGAAATCTCCCTTCTGCCAAACAAGGGGAAGGTTTAGTGATGTTTTTGGGTTCATAGGCTGTTTCGGCCACAGACTGCATTTAACATATGCATACCATAAAGATATCAGAAGATTATCAGGTCATTTTTTAGCAAGGTTATTGCACCTAGTATCAGAGAGTTAAGCCTCCTTCAAAGAACATGGCTCTTATAACATTATAACATAAGAAAATAAAAATTACAATGGTCCCAAACACACTTTTTGAAATGAAACAAGGAATGGAATAGGAGGCATTCTTTAAAAGAAGCTCATCCATGTAGCAATTGTTTGCAGTTACAGTATTCTATATAAAGTGAAAACTACCATGTATTATATTAGGGGTATAGACAGTAAGGCAATTCTGATTCTTTTTAATTTAAGACTTGAAAACAATACATGTGAACCTGAATCAGAGACACGCGTTCTGTCATTTGTGAAGACAGAGGTGGTGGAGACAAAATCTTTTTGCTAATACCTAAAGGAAACGGAGGGGTTAAGAGTGAAAATATTTCTGATCATAACGGTTTTCTGATTTTAGATGATGTACTTGCAAGTATAATCTGAGCCTGTCTTACTTGGAAACTGCATATGCAGATTACAAAGACAATGGTTAACAACAGCATTTGTGCAAGTGTTTCATTGACATGTGAAAAATTCAAGTGTTCTGACAAATTTATGATTATTCCCTTCAGTCCTGGTCTAACTCTGTAATCTACCATTAGAGAATGCTTACTGAAACTATTTTACAATCCTATGTAGTACAACATTTTCAAGGTGCAAACAATTGTAAAACGCAATAAAGCGGAAATAATAGTTTGATTGCACAGCATAAAGTGAGTTACTGTGAAGTTCAAACATTTCTATTTTTTTGTGATGTAAAACCTGCATTGAACTCAAAAAAAAATAATATATATATTTTTTTCTGTTAAGCAAGGGCCCATGTGAATTATGGCATATTCTGCTTGATTACTGAAAATACAATTTTTGCTCAGATGTCAAGTGCTGCTGTTGCCATCATGGCAGCTGGAATTGCATCTCATTAGTTTAGACAAGTTCACATCTTAACCTTTTCACCAAGTATTCTTTGTAACAGCATATTGTTATCATGTTAAAGATCTCTGGGCTTTGAATATACTGCAACCAATTAATTGCATTGACAGGAGAACAAATGGATTATTCTCTGTGCTGCCAGGGACCTGACATCATTATATAGCCTCATTTTTTTTTTTTGATGTGCTTCTAATACTGAGGTTTATAAGGCCATTAAAGAATTCAAATAAATAAGGTGACTTTGAGCAGAAATGTCACTTGAATTGAAAAGTAAAGAAAATGAAAAAACTTACCAACAGGCTTACAGTGCAACCAATCTTTTTCCCGTCAACCTCCCCCATTTTCATACAGTCTCTAAAATGAGAGAGAGAGATGGTTGCTAAAACATTCTGTGAAAACAGCAGCCATAACTTAGTGAGTGTACCATCAATATAAGAAAGTCAAGTGGATTACCACAGAGTGCATGAAGAATGGCAGCTGGTTGCCTGAACATACTTTTCTTTGCAAGGTACAAACATAGATAGAATATACCAACCTTTCCAGTATAGGCTTTTGGCAAAGGCAAAATTATAGGCACAAAAATGGAAGCACTGAGAAACAATATCCATAAGGTGTTTGTGTGTGAAATGGGTTCATTTTCTTTCAGTCCCGGAACTGACTGTACTTCATAGCCCCATTCCATAAAAACAAATCTAACTCCTATTGTAGGAAGTAGAGTTCAAAAGCTGATCTCTGACTGGTTCATCATACACATCGGGGATTTATCTCCCACGTATTTATGATGAGGTCAGTTTTATGAGAAATTAGGCTATGTTTAAAGAGGAATGACAAACTACCCTGCAACTTACTATATTAATACATCAGATTTTGTCTAATCCAAATAGGAGGGATCTTCTGATTCTCTGGTGGGCCAGTGTGACTCTGCATGCATCTTACCCTCTCCACTTTTACAACTGCATGCTCTTTCTTTGCTTAAAGGAACATAACATTGTACCCCTGTGACATACATCACCAAATACATGCACTACAGAGTGCACCATTTCATTTTACCTGAAAGCTGCTGTAACTCTGTTATTGCTTCTCCCACCTCCTGTGCCCTGGCCACAGAATATATTGTATATTTTTAGAGGCTATAATAACCTAATTTTCTAAAGACTGGCTCATGCTTTCATTCCACAGAGCAGGCTAACACAATGTAACTAAAACCTTACAAAAACTGTGCTCTGGGAAAAATGAGAGCAAGACCATCGACAAGATGAATTAACGCAGTGGTTGCAACGATGGGATCAAAAATAGCAGAAATTAGAGATGGAGAACCAGAAATCATTTTACATTTGTCAAAACCTCAATAAAAGAAGTAAAGAATCATGACTAAATCAATAGAAACATTCCGAATATATCCCCAGGTGCACAGTTTTGCAGTACAGATGCACTTGCAGTTCCCATATGTTTGTAAGTTTGAGGCTTAAACGTTAACTTGGTTCATAAATCACTCATATTTCCTGTATCTTGAGTTAATTAAAACATTTACATACCAGCTGTTAACCTCCCCTGCTCACTTTCACTGTGCTGGCTGCTTTTAGTTTCTTCTACTTCCTGCTAATGACCTGTTTCTATGTTTTGATCTCCTGTGTATGCCTTTTGCTTTTGACTCTTAATTCTGAAATTGACAAGTCTCCTGGGACTATTTCTATAATCACTAGGCTACACTTGAGTTTCTGATTCTGCATGGTAACACAACAGGATGCTGTGTTCCCCAAAAGAACATGGGTAAAATCAGAAATTAGCTGCCCTCTGTGAATTTCATTGGAAGTGACTCCTCCTCCTACAAGAGTCCAAAGAATAAACTTGTGTTATAGACTGGTCAAGAATTAGCCAGATGATTAAAAACGTCTGCAGTAACAAATGCTTGTTTAAGTTGCTCAGAGGTGATTAAAGCTTTAGCCATCAATTAATTTAGCAGGAACGAAGGGTACAATCTAAGAAATATTTGAGGCATAATATTATCCCAAATATTATATTTTGAAAAATGATGATTTAATTCCTTATCTACCAATAACCCAAATAAACAGAAGATATGTAACTTTCATAAAGTTTCAGTAAAAAAATTAGGATTTTCTGTCCTTGCGTAGGTCTTATCTTAAAAACTGGCCTTATAAGGCTCACCAGGCTTGCCAGCTGCAGTATAAATGGGTGGAGCGAATATTTTCCAAAAGGAAATAAGGTGGTTGCGCTGGTAAAACAAAATAAGAAAACAAAGGGAAATTCTCCCTAGTGTGTTACCATTTCACATATTATTCTCCTGAGGAAGCCGGGGCGTGTACCGGCAAAACGCGTTGAGAAGTGGACTATACTTACAGTGGACTACATAGGAAGACCGTTCCTGGTGTACATTGTACATTTTTCTGCAATAAAAATCGTTTCTACCTTGAAATACCTGGGAGCTCATCTTTACTACCTGGACCAGTGAGTCCCTAAGAGGAGGCTAATTTCAGCCTACAGTGCTTTTTATTAAGCATTTTCTGGTAAGTGCAAACCCTTGGGGAGGCCACCAGAAACCACAGCACCATTGTGTCAAAGATCCTGTTGCACATTGTTTTCACTGGATTCACCACAGACAGCTGTTTATCAATTAAAGGCACAAAATATATGTGGCTTGCACGTTTCACCAGTTATCTGTACTGCTAACGTGTCTCACCATCATAATCTGTTTTGTCACAACCAAGCCTGCATAGCAGTGCTATATGTGAAATGGTAACACACTAGGGAGAATTTCCCTTTGTTTTCTTATTTTGTTTTACAAGCGCAACCACCTTATTTCCTTTTGGAAAAATTCGCTCCAACCATTTATATTGAAGGATTTTTGGCAGTTTATCCTCACGTGGATTGCAAGCTGGACTAACACAAGTAAAACTTGAACTAAGCATATCTTGTTTAATTTATATGCCACCATTGTTTTGAACAATATCTGTTTTACCACATCTGTTTTACCATATTAGGGATTAGGGCGCTATACTTTCCAGGGCACAGTTTTGGTCCTACTTTGCATTGCCAGCTGCAGTGACTGATAACTGGTTCACAGTTCTATAGCATCTGTAATATTCATACTCAAGTATGCAATAGGACTTACAAGTTTTCTAAATGGCTGACAGAGCAGATACCAAACTGGTAGTGTCTATACTTAAGAATTTAACTAAGATACAACTTGATGTCATTTGTAAGACTCATATATGCTGCAACATACACAACTTGATGTCATTTGTAAGACTCATATATGCTGCAACAATCAACAAAGCACATACTGGCACACTGAGACACTTTATAAAAAATAAGAATCTTTAACAAATAAATAATTAGATGTAGCAACTGCAGGAAAACAGATTTTTTTTTTTTATCCAATGCTGGAGATACTATAAGTTAATCTGGATTCTATGGTATATGGGTTGCAAGTTTGCTATATTACCACTATGACTGTAATAATAAACTTTTTTGCTTTTATACCGTAAAGATTTTTTGCCTTATACTTTCAATGAGTTTGATTCTACTTTATCAATTGTGCACTCTATTGTATACTGAAAATGTATCCACTCCCTGGACAAGATGTTGAAATGTCTACATCTAATGAATCAAATAAAAACTTTAGCTTCTATTTATCTTCTCAACTGAAAAAAATAAAGGTTAACATTAGGCTTTGTATGAGGACAACCAGACAGTGGTGGTAATATGGTATTAACACAGAAAAGTGTAATTTATGAAATATGTCATTGTATGACCTTTCATTTGTTTGATACATTACTTGTATGATTGCATTCTACTAAAGTAGAATACAAATCATGAATAGGAGACAAAGTTATTGCTTTCTGTCCAGTCATCTCCTATCTGTCATTAGCACAGACTGACACATTCAATCTACTCTTCTCTGCAGAATTGGTTTCATGTGACAGTCATGTGAATGAACATTCCACTGAAATGTATGGCCTCAAACCCATTCTGTTGGATGTTCTGTTGAATATGAATTGAAACAACAAACACAATACTATTGCTCTCCTGGATTTTAATATGATCCTTTTTTAGAAAGTATTTGTCTTACCTGTAGTCCAACAATCTTTCCATGAGTCTTGTTACAGTGGCGATCAACGATACGCCACTTTCTCGCCATGTTTCCCTCTCAATTTTCTTTAATAAACTGAAAGAGAGTTATGAAAGCATTAGATAAACAGCAATGCCATTTTAGTTCAATCTAAACTAATGCAAAAATCTTAAGTAAGATTCATTTTATGCGATGTAGTAAATATATGCAGATATTTTCCACGTTTCCAACAAGACAATTCATTCTCTTGATATTTCATTTTTATTCAAGCATAAATGTCATTTTGTTTGCCTTCATTGAGCCATTCTCCATAGACAGCAATTACAAGACCAACCAAGCCAGTCAGAAATATTGTATTTTTGCTTTTATTCATCGATGGATAGCTGCTCGGAAAAGGAAAACAATATAGCAGCTCCCACTACTATGAATAAATCCAAATATGATGGATGTATCAAAGCTGAAGAAATCAATCACTACCAAAACAGCTTCCTCTCCAGTTTATAGTACTCTGCACCAGAGTAGGGTATTCATTTACACTAGTTTTTAATATATGCTTAATTCATGTAGCAAAACAGAGGAAGACAGCTAATTTTGTTTCATAGCTAAAGATCTACTGGAATCCCAGTGTTTGGTACCTGCAATACACACTGAGCATGCTCAGGTCCTGTCACTCTGTACAAATAAAACTTCAGGAGACTTTACAAACAGAAACAGCTATGGTCTGTGTTTATATAAAGCATAAACTGATCAACACAACAGTGCGAAATGGCATTAAAAGATTCCAAAGTAGAATCATAACAGAAAATACTGCATGTATTTCCCAGTCAACCTTGAAGCTTTCTTTTGTGAAAAATAACTAGAAAAAACTGTTGAAAGATTCCATTACGAATGTATAAGTTATTCCAAGAATATTTTTAACTGAATGGCTATTTTTAGCCATAAAAAATGTTTTCATTTTGTGGTGCGTCCTTTTCAGAAAAACTAGAAAGGTATTTTTTATTCACAATTCATTGCTACTTTTAACTAATGGACTGTCACAGCGTTGTATACATATTTCATAAACTAATCGCTATTAACTAACTATTGCATCACTCCTTTCTTCACAATAACCATGAAATGGCAACAATACTGTGCGAGTTGCAAACATCTTACCTAGGATATGGACCAAATAGAGGAATTCTAATCCAGGAAGCATTGACAAAAAATATTTTCTGATTAAACACAAAATTATATCACATTTACTGTACCTTACCTTTACTGCACCATATCTGAATAAAATATTAACAATGCTGAGAATAAGTTCAATAATTAAAAAGAAAATGATACTGCAAATGTTTTAACATGAAAGCATTTCTAATAGTTATTGTGCTAGGAATCTGGGTGAAAACATTTACAAACATTGAAGGTTCATTAACCTTTTCCTATCCAATAAAATTTCCTGTTCCGCCCATTGAAATCCTAATATTTTTGGCGAAAATCATGAAATTAGACGTTTCATGCAATATCAGTGAATTTTATCAAAAAAATTAGCAGGAAATAATATGTCTGAAATATGTCTGTAATATTGATGTCCCCTGCCAGGGGACCAAGGATTGGAACGGAATTTTTGGAATGTCCCCCTCTATGGGACACAAGATAGGAAAAGGTTAAAAAAAAATACATAAAAGTGTATAGAATACAGTCCTGTTTTTTTGGTACTTGTCCTGTGGTCCTGATCCCTGTCCTCCCCAACACAGTCCCCAACAGAGAACTTCCCACTGGTGTCCAGCCAATCAATATAAATTCTGTTGTTCCCCACCTCCGGCAGGTTGGAAGACATGCACATGGTTTTTGGGACTGTATATTATATGAACCAGAAATCCAAGGAATATGTCAAATTGGATGACCTAATTCTCTTATGTTCAAACCAGAATCTGTTAATATTGTAAGAAAAGTCATGGTAACATTTGTCCCCTTTGGGTCAGCAGGGTCTAAGGTGTTTACAGAGTCATGTTCTCCAGACTTACTAGGTCACAAGCAATTAACTGGTTTGTGAATCTGGTCCTGGAAAAAATTTGCAAAACCATTCTGCAAAACTTCAACTAACAAAACCAAATGACCAACAACAAAAACATTGTTAACACCAATTTTCTAAGTTAAGTTCAGCATTTACCTAGTTAAAAGCCAAACTGACAAACACCCCACTTTCTAAAAGACAAACTTTACGTTACAAAGCTAAGTGACTAGCAAGACCCTAGTTTAACTTCACCCACTTACAAAGTCAGTTTAATACCTCTCCCCAGCCCAAAACAAAATAAACAAAAGGACTTCAGGTGGAATTAAACAATGAGAGATAAATTGAGAAACAATACAACTTCTACAAGTGAAAACAAGTTGTAGTCATTTTAAAAATAAGGTCCAAATTATCTGATACCAAGGGCATTGTGTATCTCCCCCAACCCCTCTTAGTCCTCAACTAGTTACTCACTGCATAATAAATATCTGGCAAAAAAGTCTTTACTTTGTTTATTTTTAATGACATTCTACAGTAAAGCCTTAATGCTTTGTCCTGACTTTTCCATTTAACCACTACATTTTGTAATAGCTTAAAAAATTTGGCACAGTCACTTTCATTATTAGTTTTTTTTTTTTTAATTCTAATACAACTTATCTGTGCACAGTGCGATATAAAAAGAAATTTTAAAGGACCTATACTTGTTACAAAAGATACTGCTATAGAAGATTTCCTCTGAATATTTATTTTTCTTTCAAGAATGTGGCTTAAATGCACTTTTTTCAACTCTGGATACAGTAATTTCATTTGTAAATGTTCCCAGCCTTTTACACAGGCAAATAAATGTATAAATTGGCATCTTTGGCTCAAGCCGCATTAGTGAAATGTCAGCACTGCACCTACAACTGTAAATGAAATATACTAGCTGACCCACGCTGTATTCCAATGAATCATTTCTAATTAATCTAATTAGGAGAATCCAGTTCCCATTCACAACATAATTAATTGACACTGCCTTGAAGCACAGCTGACTTTGCATGCTGTGATGCATGTAATGTGTAGAGATCAATATGGTTAGTCCTAAATAATGTATCATAGCTTATCCCAACAGAAAGGACCTTTTACTTTTAGCACCCTTATCATTATTTAATATAATGTATATAAAATGAAGTAAACCCTATGTGATTTCAAAATATTTGTGTTGTGTGTGTCTATTAGTATTCCAAGACAGATCTAAATAGCTATACACTACAGGCAGTACTTTTATATTAAAGTGTTGATCAATGAAGAAAGCAATGCTAAAAACAAACAAATAATGGTTAATTCCATATTTTTTTATTGCTTTGTGTTGTTCTTATTTTTGGTTTCAGCCATCTTTTATACATTGGGTTTTCTGGGAATTTATTTATATACAGTGCTGGCCAAAAGTATTGGCACTCCTGCAATTCTATCAGATAATACTCAATTTCTTCCAGAAAATAATTGCAATCACAAATGCTTTGGTAATAATCTCTTCATTTATTTTGCTTGCAATGAAAAAAACACAAAAGAGAATGAAAAAAAAAGTCAAATCATTGATCATTTTACAAAAAACTCCAAAAATGGGCCAGACAAAAGTATTGGCACCCTTAGCCTTTAACCTTTAGACAAAATAACTGCCAGTAACCATCGATGAGTTTCTTACAATGCTCTGCTGGAATTTTAGACCATTCTTCTTTGGC